>JASEVX010000010.1:43615978-43713994 GCA_031761405.1 Serripes groenlandicus | reverse complement strand
TCTCTCTCTCTCCCCTGTCTCTCTATGTCTGTCTGTCTGTGTGTGTGTGTGTGTGTGTGTGTGTTGTGTGTGTGTGTGTGTGTGTGTGTGTGTGTGTGTGTGTGTGTGTGTGTGTGTGTGTCTCTCTCTCTCTCTCTCTCTCTCTCTCTCTCTCTCTCTCTCTCTCTCTCTCTCTCTATCTCTATATGTCTGTCTCTCTGTCTCTATGTCTGTCTGTCTGTCTCTCTTTCTGTCTCTGTATGTCTGTCTGTCTGTCTGTCTGTCTGTCTCTCTCTGCCTCTTCTCTCTCATCTCTGTCTGTTATGTATGCTCTTCTCTTCCCTGTCTCTGTCCTCTTCTGTCTCTCTCTCTCCTCTCTCCCCCCCCCCCTCTCTCCTCCTCTCTCTCATCTCTCTCTCTCTCTCCTCCTCTCTCTCTCTCTCTCTTCTCTCTATCTCTCTCTATCTCCATGTCTCTCTCTGTAAGTATGTCTGTCTCTCTATGTCTGTCTCATTCTCTCTGTCCCTCTCTGTCTCTCTATATCTGTCTCTCTGTCCTGTCTGTTTCTCTGTCTATCTTTATATCTCTCCTCTTTATCATTGTATGTCTGTACTGTCTGTCTGTCTGTCTCTCCTCTGTCTCTCTCTCTGTATCCCTCTGTGTGTCTGTTTATGTCTCTCTATCTATATATATGTATCTCTGTCTCTCTGTATGTATCCATGTCTCTCTCCTATCTGTCTCTCTCTGGTGTCTGTCTGACTCTGTATGTATGTCTGTCTGTATGTCTGTCTCTCTATATATCTCTCTTTCTGTCTAACCTCTCTGTCTCACTCTCTTGAAGTATGTCTGTCTGACTGTCTCTGTCTATATATGTATGTATCTCTCTCTCTCTCTCTCTCTCTCTCCTCTCTCTCTCTCTCTCTCTCTCTCTCTCCATTCTTCTCTCTCTCTCTCTCTCTCTCTCTCTCTCTCTCTCTCTGTGTCTGTCTGTCTGTCTCTGTCTGTCTGACTCTCTTTGTCTGACTCTGTCTCTCTCTCCCTGTCTGTCTGTATCTGTCTCTCTGTCTCTCTCTCAGTAAGTGTCCCTCTCTCTAATATGTCTGTCTCTCTGCCTGTCTGTCTTATCTATGTCCTCTCTCTCTCTCTCTCCTCTCTCTCTCTCCTCTCTCTCTCTCTCTCTATCTGTCTGTCTCACTGTCTGTCTCCTTCTTTCTGTCATCTATATGTTTGTCTGTCTGTCTCTCTCTCCCTGTCTGTCTCTCTCTCTTTTCTCTCTCATCCTGTAATTGTCCCTCTCTCTGTCTGTCTGTCTGTCTGTCTGACTCTCTCTGTCCGTCTCTATATATGACTCTCTCTCTCTCTCTCTCTCTCTCTCATCTCTCTCTCTCTCTCTCTCTCTCTCCTCTCTCTCTCTCTCTCTCTGTCCGTCTCTGTCTGTCCCCTCGTTATGTATGTCTGTATGTCTCTCTTTCTGTCTCTCTTCCCTGTCTCTGTCTATATATGTATCTCTCTCTCTGTGTCTGTCTCCCTATGTCTGTCTCTCTCTCTCTCTCTCTCTCATCTCTCTCTGTCTCTCTATATGTATGCCTGTCTCTCTCTATGTCTCTGTCTGTCTCTGTCTGACTCTCTCTGTCCGTCTCTATATATGACTCTCTCTCTCTCTCTCTCTCTCTCTTCTCTCTCTCTCTCTCTCTCTGTCCGTCTCTGTCTGGTCCCTCGTTATGTATGTCTGTATGTCTCTCTTTCTGTCTCTCTCCTGTCTCTGTCTATATATGTATCTCCTCTCTCTGTGTCTGTCTCCCTATGTCTGTCTCTCTTCTCCTCTCTCTCTCTCTCTGTCTCTCTATATGTATGCCTGTCTCTCTCTATGTCTCTGTCTGTCTCTGTCTGTCTGTCTCGCTCTCTTTCTGTATGTCTGTATGTCTCTCTGTCTATTATCTCTATCTGGTCTCTCTGTATGTCTCTCTATATGTCTCTTTCTGTATCGCTCTCCCTCTCTCTCTTGCTGTATGTCTGTCTCTCTGTCTGACTCTCTGTCTATCTCTGCTCTCGTCTGTCTCTGTCTCTCTCTCTCTCTGTATGTATGTCTGTCTCTATGTCCCTCTCTCTCTGTCTCTTTTCTGCCTCTCTCTCTCTCTCTCTCTCGTCTCTCTCTCTCTCTCTCTCTCTCTCTGTATGTATGTCTCTGTATATGTTATGTCTGTCTGTCTGTCTCTCTCTTTATCTCTATCTCTCTCTATGTCTGTCTCTTTCTCTATGTCCCTCTCTCTCTCTCTCTCTCTTCTGTATTGTATGTCTCTGTATATGTCTGTCTGTCTGTCTGTTGTCTGTCTGTCTGTCTGTCTGTCTCTCTTGTCTATCTGTCTCTCTTTCTCTCTCTCTCTCTTTATCTCTCTATATATGTCTTTTCTCTCTATGTCTGTCTCTCTGTCTGTCTGATTCTCTGTCTCTGTCTGTCTGATTCTCTGTCTCTGTCTGTCTCTGTCTGTCTCTGTCTGACTCGCTGCATTGTTATTTCCTTTCACATTGTTCCTACTCTTTCTCCAACCTTTCTGCAGCCCCCCAGGCCGTCAGCACTTTCAGTGCTTTGATTAATTCATAATCGAAATAATCAAAGAAAATAACTATAAAGTTTAATAATTAATTTATTCAATACAAACAATTCTGCTGTCAAAGGTCATGTTTGTAAAACTCGATTGATTTAAAAATACGCGTACGTGTCACACAGCGTACCGTCCAATGACAGTTACTGGTTTTTCAAAAAGATCTCGCGTTAATCTCGCAGATTAGTACTCAAGCAAAATGGCCGCGGCTCTGCACTTTTACATAATTGCAGTAAATATCATATGAATTGAACGTTTTAAATGCAATATCGAGTGCCTCGTAAAATAAGTACATATAAATATGATGTAAGATCAGTTTAAAAGCATTACATTATTTGTTACACTGGAATATAGACGGACATTAGTGTTATTGAACGACTGGGTACCCCACCCACCCATGTCCTCGCAACAAAATCACGATGGACTTGAGACGTTACAATGCAATATGTAACGGCGATATATTGAGACCTAATAACACAGGTGTACATACTTGTATGCATAGAAACAACAGAGTTTAACAGATGAGGAACATATACCTAGTTTATGTAATTTATAGTAAAGACCATCATGCCACACACTGTCAAATGCTTGACGGGCATCTAAAAAGCAGGCAAACAATTTACTTCCATTTTCCTTACAGGTAACTTACACTCTCCTTTAAAACAAATGATGTCATGAAACTGCCCATACCTGGTTGAAATCCTCCCTGAAGTAAGTGTAACGGTTTATTAATTGTCGTCTGCAAACGTCGTAATAAAACCTTTTCATACAGCTTTAAAATTATACGAGGAAAGGGTTATAGCCCTGTGACTATTATAATCATGTTTCGGTTTACCACCTCCCTTATACAAAGTTAAAATCACCCCCTTTTTTAAGAGCAGTGGGTACATAACCTGTAGCAATACATCAAATCATACAAACATGCAAATATGTTTAAGCATAAGTCCACCATGAATGAAAATATTATATTTTCAATTAGGGTGTTCATTACAGACTCGATCATTTCCGCACATTTGTCCTGTTTTCACGATGCTAATGCGGTTAAGACTTCTTCTTGACAGATATGGTCCTCATCTGCTATGATTGACTCTTTCAGACGACTAACGTGCCTAGTAACGGTCTCATAATAACTACTGTCATAACGTTCATTCTCAGTGTCCGAGTAAAGGGATGCAAAATTACGACCCATTTATGGCAGATATTTTCATATAAGCTCGCAGCTAAAATTGTCCAAACTATCAGCTGCTGTTGCTTTAACGATGGAAATTTGAGAGACGTCTAAAAAGTGACGTCAGTAGTATACTTTGAAGTCTCGTAGTTTCAAAACTGTTTTAGATACGAAAATAGTAAGACAGAATCTTATTGAGCATATACTGTATTATGGTACTGCAAAATTTCGTGAGGTAATTCGAATATTTTTTTAGAGGCGCGTTCTACCTTAAATGACGTCGCACTATATTGAAATAAACAATGACGTCTCATAATCCCTACAGACGTCGTGAAAGGTCGACCGGTTCATGCGAATGTAAATATTCAGGTTTGCGTGCCGGAGTGGCGTGTCGGAGTTGCGTGCCGGAGTGGCGTGCCGGAGTGAAGTGAGGGCATTTTCTCCCTGCTTTTAAAAAGACGTTCTCAAAAGCAATCATAAATTACGGAATCGGCAATCATGTAGAGCTTGTCACGATCAGGCAGTGATTTTAGCACTTTAATCGCCATTTGGACTGGTCAAGACTATTACTTGTCTGTTACGTGATAGCTTTATAGTTAAAACGTGGTGTGACAATGCATATATTGTTAATGCAAACACATCACCAGTAGAAAGTGTGATTCTGAAATATGTCCAGCTACGCTGCAAAACGCGAAAGGGGCCTAAAAGGATAACAAAATGTAACTTTACGACTTATTCAAATGACTCTTTCCGACATGCAACAAATCTGTACCAGACGACTTTGAGTAAAAAAGTATGTACATTGTATGCAAAATGTGGAATATCTTAAAATTATATATGAGCCGTTCCACGAGAAAACAAACATTGTGGACTCTGCGTAAAGTATCGATCCGGATCAGCCTAAGCATGCCATGCAGGCTTACCAGGACAAACATTTTTCGCCTCTTGTGTATTTTCTGTTTCAGGAATCATTACTCTACACTTCAACTTCCCTTCTTTCCCCCTGAGACGGAATGTCTCGGCCCGGATGAGCCTGCGCTCAATTATATTCTAAATTCATTATGCTAACAAACTCTGCGGCTTTAGAAATAAATAGCGTTAGCTCTAGTCAGAGACACATACATACATTTCTATATAAGTTCAGAGCTATTGCTAGTTGTAGTCCCAGCTATCTAGTTGGAAAAGTTGGAAATAGCATGCTACATCTGCACAGGACTAATCGTATAAGTAGTCCCTGGCCTGCAGCAGGCGTGATTAACATCGAATATTACATTTGTTTTAAGTTACGGCCGGTATAGAATTCGATACAAAATGATTTTATTAATCGAAGAGAACATTTTAATGTAACACAACTATTCGCTTAGTATAAAGTTTCAATAAACAATACTTTTATGCTCACCGTGTAGTTGGCTTCCTGGTTGTGTATGATTTGTTTACCCTCGCCGTGCAGAAAGAACTATTTATATATGTAATGTAAAGCTATATGCTATAAATAGATTAAAGGTGGTCGATCACGCCTCGCCGTTATATAAATATGTAATGTTGTTTGTCACTAGGCTATCGCGTAGGTTTTTTCATTTATTTATTTTACTTTTCTCGATTTAAAGTCGCAAAAAGATCAAGTAAACAAGATGAAAAGAATTAGGCCTACCTTAAAAATGTGTTAACCAGAAACATGAACGAAATCGCCTGTGCTTTACCCTCTTTAATTTCGTGCAGACTCTTGCAAGATAAAACTCATGAAACTGCTTTGAAGAAAATCATTAATTTAAGTTTCTGAACAATTCGTTGAAATGATCCTTTAATATTATAGTTTCATAATTCATATAGATACAAAGCTAAGATGCTAGTATTTGGACACGTTTATATACACACTTACACATATTGAAAAAGCTAAGACGCTAGTATTTGGACACGTTTATATACACACTTACACTTATTGAAAATAGAAGGTCTCGTGGCCCAATGGATAAGGCGCCTGACTACGAATCAGGAGATTGCAGGTTCGAGTCCTGCCGAGATCGAATTTTTGTGTTCGCTTTTTAGCCACGGTCTTGAAATGTAATATTATTTAGAAAACTGAAGCATCTCCTTTCAACTTTAAATGCGTCGTTTATAGTTTTGAAACGATTCTAACGTTATGACATGTTCACGTATATTTGAAACCAGGCGTCCCGGGCTGGATAACGGCGCTCCTGATGTGTAAAGCATATAGAGATACGCAATTATACATCAAATGTTACTACTATAACAAATACATATGTAATTATGTATACATTTATTAATTAACCTATGAAATGTATCTTTACATCTCATAATAAAAGAAACGAACTTATACAGACATAATTTAAAATATGTGCAATATTATACAATTATGGACTTTTCAGCTGTTATACATGATGTGATATGCACCAAAAAAATCATTATTGACCGAGGCGATAGCCGAATGACCACTCGGAAGTTTACGTGGTCATTCGGAACGCGCCTCGGAAAATTCCGTAGCGTACGGATAAAGGCGAAGGATATTAATAGGCGGCTCGTGGGATTCCCCGGTCTTCCCCTGTTACTATTTATAAAACTGGCCAATATCAGAAAAAAACGGTCAATATCGCTAGATATTTTTTTCATAAAAATTACTTTTTAGCCAATGAAAAGGCGTCTATTTATAGGTTATATAATAAAAGACTTATATTGATGTATTCAATCTATATTTTTTTCAATTTTTTTTCCAAGCCGAAATTAGTATAAACTATGTTATTATTAAAATACATTTATGAAATTAAAATTCTCCCTTGACTTTGTCAATTTCTATTGTTTATTATACAGCTATTTACTCCTCTTGAGGTCAATAGTGAAAACTATTCTTCCAAGTGAATGACTATTGACCCGAAATAGAGAACTATTGACCGAGACGATAGTTCTCTATTTCGGGTCAATAGTCATTTGCGAGGAAGAATAGTTTTTCACCATTGAACTCAAAGGGAGTAAATAGCTGTTTTATTATATATCTTCATGAAAAACGCATAATTTAACTTGTTTATTTATAACATTGCTGTCATCATTTTAATTGGGTAAATGTATGTAACATAAACGCAGGATTATTATTGTAAATGCAGCAAGAATGCAGTATACTGTTACATGACACGCGCGTTAAAATGTTGGTTATGCACGTGCATGACGTCATTTCAAACAATAACGTCATAACAGATGAACTATTGACTCGAAAATGGACTATTGGACCTGAATTTTAGAATTAAAAGCGAAAAGGAGTCAAATAGTCATTTTTTATTTGAATCACACGTGACTGCTTCTCGTCCAATCAAATACTTTGATTCATAGTAGGTATATAATAACACATGATGTTAAATATTATCAGGATCTACGTCCCTGATATTATGTAAAAATGTTTTGTATGTAACAAGATACATTTATATGTGTACGTTTAATAATACAATTGTGTTCTGTTCTGTATTGTTCCTGATGGCGTGCCCCTGGACACGCCATATTTCTTAGCATTGTTTCACAGGAACCACGAAGTTAGTGTTCTGTCGCCTTGGTATGACTGAAATATCGTTGAAAATCGGCAAAGTGGGCGTAAAAAACCCGAACACAAATGGTATTAATAGGAAACATAATAATTTAAGATTTGAAACAGCAGTCGTACGTATTGTGTATTAAATCGTTTGCTGTGGAGTCTCTATGCTGCTACATAAAAGTTTCATATTTTATCTAAGTCTCATCCATAACATAATGTTTTTTGGCATCAAAAACATTAACAATATTTATAGCCATACAAACTTATACAAAGTGGTATTGACATGCCACAAATAAGCATATTTTATATCATAGGATAGATACATGTATATCTATAATACAGTATCTTTTACAGTTAATCTCTTTCCTTAAAAGCCAGATAAATAAATCTAGCTAACCTGTTAATTGTTGTTATTGAATGAATGTATATTGTTTTATAGCGCATCGACAGCTAAGGTCATTTAGCGCGCAATTAAATTTAATTATTCATGATCCCTGGGTAAACAAACCAGTACTAGGCTAGAAAATGTGCCTTGCCCAAGGGCACTCCACCATGACCGTAGTGCCGCGACTGGGGATCGAACCCGGGATACCCGGTTTCGAAATCCCCGATGCTAACCACTCGACCACAGCGGATTATTATTGAATCTGATGACATAAATGATTTAAGAAATGTATGTCTTAGTTCTCTATACTTGAAACAAACAAGTAGAAAATGGTAAGGATCTTCTATCATACCCATAAGTAGTAAAGGAGGGTAGAATAGGGCATTTTGCGAATGCCCTATTCTACCCTCCTTTGGAGGGTATTTCGTCTCCAAAGGAGGGTAGAATAGGGCATGCCCTATTCTACCCTCCTTATAAAAGGGATTTAAAGAGTAAAGGTATGAAGGGGAGATAGGGCATTTAAATAACCCTGTTGTTTTTTGAATGCCCTATTCTACCCTCCTTTGGAGGGTATTTCATCTCCAAGGGAGGGTAGAATAGGGCATGTCCAAGGAGGGTAGAATAGGGCATCGCCCGGTCTACCTGACCAGTGCATGCCCTATTCTACCCTCCTAGGAGATGAAATACCCTCCTTGATAGGATAGACCGTGGACTTAGTCGTTTTTAGGCCTTTTCTGATGTTGGACTTAGTCGTTTTTCAATGACAAATTTGAAAAAGTTGAACTTTCTAAGTATGTGGTGTGGCCCTAAAAAGGGCCTTTTTGTTTTTCGGGGTGTTAAAGTCGAGTGGCATTGACATACCAATTCCCTAAAGAAGTACCTATGAGAACTGCAAGGAGACAGAACTCATAAGTAGCTTTTGCTATCATCACTCTGACTAAATACACCCCATCTGGATAACGAATTGTATCAATTTCCCGAGGTAGTCTCCGATTAACGTATAATTCAGTAAATATATTATACAGTCTACGGCCAACGTCAATTAAATCAATGGAGACTTTTAACACGCCTCTGCATAATTCCATTCTGATATCGAAAAGTGTATGGAATGAAATGACGTTCTGCTATTTATACCGATTGACCTACTTTTGACTCAGAATTAAGCTTGACCAATGAAATAACTGAACGTTATTCTATGAAAAGTTCTGGTATACGAACTACTGCATTTACATGTTTTCAAATGTTTTTTCTGGTAAGGGATTTAAAAAAACAAAAAAGTATTTTTTGAACTTTTATTTTATCTTAAGATAAAATATACACAATGACAATTTGAAAAGTTGAAACTTTTCGAGATATTTGGTAGCCCTTAAAAGGGCTGTTGGGGGTGTTGTGATCTTATAGACAATCTACTATTTCCTCTTCTGGATCTTACAATTGTCAATGTGCTTGGAATGTGCACCTCTTCCACTCACTGTTGGAATTCTGTATGACTCCTCACATGTCTTTTTACGTGGTTGTTTTTGGGTTTTCTCTTTCTGGATCTTGATCTTGTCAATGTGATTGGAATGTTCGCCTTTTCCAATCACTGTTTGAATTCTGTATGACTCCTCACATACCTTTTTACGTGGTTGTTTTGGAGTTTCATCTGTTGATTTCCTTTTACAAGATGATGGCGATACGCTTCTCTGTTTCATAATAGAGGTGATCTGCTCTATCAAAGCTTTCAACGAATTACTGTTAACGTCAAACTGAATTGGTACCTTTACCGGTGTAGAGATACAGCCTGTTCGTTGATCCGCTATTTTCTCCACATTATGGATCATCTTGTTAACGTTCTTGTTCAAAGATTTTAACTCCTCCAGTATTTTGTTGAATGTCTTCAACTCTGTAACAACCGTGTTCAAATGTAGATTTCTGACTGCTGTTAATCTTCCGCATTTCCTCAAAGATGTTCTTTAAATCATCGCTTGGCTGTTGTACAACGGGTTGATAATTCCGCATTTCCTCAAAGATGTTCTTTAAATCATCGCTTGGCTGTTGTACAACGGGTTGATAATTCTCTTCTTTCATGCTCATTGTCATTGCCTGTGACAACAAATCGTTGTTATCAGTGTCTGGTTGTAGAAAATCGTTCAAGTTGAATTCCATTTTCTCTCACAGAATACACGTCTTAACTCTTTGAAAGTCAAATGTAAAATGCGACCTTTCTCAGTAAACGCTAAGCGAAGTGTGATACATGACGTCACTTTTGTTTTACGATTACGTCATTCTTTGTCTATGATGTCATCATTTTTGGATCCATGTGCAGAATTCTACGCTTTATGATTTCAAAACAAGAAATACAGAGATAGCCGTCTGAATTACACAACTCCTGTGAAAATATATCCTCGAGAGAAAACATATAACAATATTTGATTGTTTTACATCTAAAACAGTACCCCAGATAAACGGCCTTCTGTTTAAACATCATTACTTTTTGTCTGAACATTGTTATTGATTGTTGTATCTGTCTTCCCCCTATGAGTTCGAGACTTTAAATGACAATTTGAAAAGTTGAACTTTCTAGTTCTCTGGTTCTCTAGGGCATTTTGTTTTTTTCTTCTTTGTCAATGATGTCATCATTTTTGGATCCATGTGCAGAATTCTACGCTTTATGATTTCAAAACAAGAAATACAGAGATAGCCGTCCGAAATCCATAACTCCCATGAAAACATATCCTCGAGAAAAAACATATAACAATATTTGAATGTTTTACATCTAAAACAGTTTTCTACATAAACAGCCTTCTGTTTAGACATCATTACTTCTTGTCGTTCCATTATATTGATTGTTGTATCTGTCTTTCCCCTATGAGTTCGAGATTTTAAATGACGAGACTGTTTTTGTTTTCTGTCTATGTATAATGACAAATTGAAGGAAAGTTGAACTTTCTAGTTCTCTGTTTGCCCTGAAAAGGGCATTTTGTTTTGGGGGTTGTTGAAGAACTAATGTTCACAGCCCCCAACTTTTCGACAGACAGGACACATTGACTGTGCCCGCCTGACGATACGCTTCACTGCCGAAGCTGAATACCCCGAAGTTGGGTTGAATGGTGGCTCATCGTCATCATCCCAGTTCTCAGGCTCCGGGATAGTGTACGAAGTACACCTCTTCGGGGAGTTGCATGGCGTATACGGCGCCTCCTCGTCCACGATCCAACACTCCGCTTTCTTCTCTGCCGTATACTTCAGTTGGATTGGAAGCAGCTCTATCTGATCGCTAATAGCTTTCAGCTGAGCTGCCATCAAAGTTACCTGATCTCGGATTTGATCCATGATTTAGTGAAAATGAAATAATTTTAGCGTAGTTTTATACTATTGAGCGCGGACGTGATCTAAACTACCTTTGTGTTAAATCTTTAAAGATTTAAAAAAGTAGGTCAGTGGGTCAGTAGGTCACTTTTAAACATAATGTTTTTTAACTTTGACGATTTATTAACTTAGGTCAGTAGGTTAGTAGGTCATGAAATTATCATTTATATACCCACTCTTCCGATTTGAAATTCTATTCTTCAACTATGAACCGATTAGTAAAATTCTTCCGTCGGCTGTTTGGCTGTGAAAAGAAATCAGATGATAAGAAAATGAAGGAGCTAAAGAAAGATATTGAACAGATTATGGTTGCGTTCTATTTAAGACGAGGGTATGATTACCATACTAGGCAACCTGCAGTGAAGATGGGTAATCTTTACCCTGATTTGTCGGAGTTCATACCTCCAACAATGAACTGTGCTTGGCAAGGTAAACTTGTCAAGCAATATCCTTGCTTAAAGTCATCTTTTGAAAATTATTAAAAGATGACTTAAGCAGGAAAAAAAGTCCTTTTTAGGACTACCAAATATCTCGAAAAGTTTTTAACTTTTCAAATTGTCATTTTTTACTATTTGGACCATGAAAAAAACATAATGTATTTTTTGAACTTTTATTTCATCTTAAGATAAAATATACACAATGAAAGTGAATGTCTATATACAATGAGAGAAACAAAAACAGTTAAAAAAGATGTCACTTATATTTTACATTTTGAAAAATGAAAATGTCAATTTCCATTTCTTTTCTTCGTTGGAACTTCGGTCTCTGTGGTACTTTTCCGTTTCCTGGGTTTTATTGTTTTTACCACAATATCTGGGCAGATTTTCTGTTTGTGTTTGTCTGTTTTGCAGATAAAGCAGTTCTGTTTCTTCAACTTTGTTTTTTCATCGGTTTGAGCATCCATTTTTTCATTGGATTGATCTGATGGTGTTATTTGATCTACGACAGTTTTTTCATTGGATTGCTCTGACTGTGTTATTTGATCCATGACAGTTTTTTTATCGGGTAGATCTGTTTGCGTTACTTGATCCGTGATGTCTGGTGTTTTTTTAACTGAAGTAGAGTTCCGTTTTTGTTGGTAAGTTCTCAAGCAATATCGATTGTATTCATTACAAAAAGATGTAAAAGCTCCAACAAAAATCATGTCTTGCTTTACTATAGGTGTGCGATAAAGGGCTGACTGCATGGTGATATCATGAGTGTGTGGGTTTACATACACAAACTGATATTTTGCAATCTGATTATCTTTCTCTGGACATTTACTGGCCCAGTGATCTTCTTTGTGACAGATAAAACAGAAATTGGGTCTTTTTCCATTTGGTCCATACATGTCGTCGATACTGATTCTGTCAAATACTCTGTGTTTACCAATTCTGTATTCATCGTCCTCTAATGTCTGGAAAGAAGCAAAAGATCCAACATATGTTCCCACATGTCTGATCGGGTAAGTTGTTGGTATGTTAGTGATCTCATATTCATGTGTATATGCGTTAACGTACACATACATTCTTGCCATATTTCTAGCCATGCTGAATTAATGATGTTATCACTCTGAATGGTTCAGACTGTATGATAACCAGTACTGATAATCACCCTTCTTTTATAGGAGTATGACAGACAACTGTTATATAACTCATGGATGTCATCCATTTACAATTAGTCTCTAACAAAATGTCGAAGAGAATTGTACCGTATTCAGACAGTAGTGAAAGCGACGACAATGATGATGATGATGATGATGATTTCCCACCAAAACGACGAAAGCATAGAAAACTTGCTATACTTGATTCAGACGATGAGGACTACGAACTTGACTTGATTAAAAAGAAACCTGTAAAAATGATAGAAGAAAACAATGAAGAAGATACATCTGACATCAAACATTTATTTCATCTACAACATTCTTTGAATAAGAAATCTCGTAAATTCAAGACTGAATCGCATGTAATGACTGCAACTTTCAAGAAATTTGAAGAATTACCACCGCGAGAATTGATAAAACTGTTTGACAATATTACAGAGGAAATCAAATCAACTTTGAAAACGGAACCTACCGATAAGATTAGAATTACTATTAATCATCCATCTTTAAACATGGGAATTTACATTCCATTTATGAATGCTAGTCAGCTAGAAGGTGTAATCATGTTGAATGAAATTGAAAAAGTATTACAATCAAACACAGAGTTCAGTCTGACCGATGGACGCATGACTTTTATCATTACACACGCTCATCCTTCATCTGGTGATGGAAAAAAAAAGAAGTTGAATTCAACAGAAATTCTGGATTCAAAAATCTTTGCTAAAAACATGCATTCCATTGTACAAATCAATAATAACAATGACAGTATGTGTTTTGCAAGAGCTTTAGCAGTTGGTATTTGTCATGTGAATCAACATGACACAGATGACTGGAGATTGAAATGGCAACAAATAAGAAAACCCGGACGACCACTTCAAAAGAGTGACGCTGAAGACATCCTGATGAAAACAGGGATTTCACCAAATCAATCTTGTGGGTTAGACGAGTATAGGATCATACAGACATTTCTCTATACAAAAGACTATGTTATTAAAGTACACTCTCAGCATACTTCTGTAGAGTTCGTCTTTGAACACCCTGTTGTGTACAGACAAAGTAAAGTACTTCATTTGTATTATCATCAAGGTCATTACGACTACATTTCTAGTATAACTGGGTTTTTTGGCTGTAGCTACTATTGTGAGTTCTGTGATGTTGCATATCAAAATCGTGAAAGCCATTCTTGTTCACACAATTGTAAAGCATGCTTTACCATAGGAAAGTGTATGTCATTCGAGACATCAAAACAATGTAAAGATTGTAACAGATTTTTCTATGGTTCAGAATGTTTTCACAATCATAAGATAGTAGTTGGAAAACAGAAGAAATCCATTTGTCAACTTGTGAAATCTTGTTTGAAATGTGGAGGTCAATATAAAGTCAGAAAAGCGCTACACGTTTGTAAAGGTATGAAAAAATGCCGATACTGTCAAAAAATCACTATCTTATCTCATAGGTGTCATATTCAACCTTACAAAAGAAAGTTGAATAAGACAGACGATAAAACCAGTACTACAGGGGGAAAAAAGCCACTGTTTATATTTTATGATTTTGAATGCAAACAAGATACAGGTGTTCATATCCCTAATTACTGCATTGCTCATTATGCATGTGATGAATGTATCAATGAATCTCTTGATTTTCATTGTTCAACTTGTAACACATCATTTGCAAAAGAAAGAGAAGTTGTATTTCAAGGAGTAAATACATTGACTGATTTTTGCAACTGGCTGTTTTCTGATCAACATAAAGGCATCACAGCTATTGCTCACAATTTTAAAGGATATGACGGTCAATTCATTTTACATCAAGTCATTTCATTTGGAGTGAAACTCCCAAAGTTAATCATGAATGGAAACAGTATCATGAAACTGGAATTGAATGGGGTTCGTTTAATTGATTCATTTAATTTCATGAGCTGTGCATTGGCTAAGTTCCCAGATACATTTGGTCTTCATGAAATGAAAAAAGGTTACTTCCCCCACTGGGCAAATACAGATCAGTTCTGTAGTTATGTTGGGCCTTATCTTGATGTCAAATATTACAAGCCTGACTCAATGTCTAAAGAAGGAAGAGAAAAATTCATGGTCTGGTATAATGAAAAAGTAGAACAGAGTGTCATTTTCGATTTTCAGAAAGAGATAGAGTCTTATTGTAGGTCTGATCTTGATATCCTTAGACGAGGATGTGGGCAATTCAGAAAAGTGTTCATGAAACATGGTGGTATCGATCCGCTTTTAGAGTCAGTTACTATTGCAGATGCTTGTAATAAGGTATGGAGACAGAATTATTTACCAAAAGGTAAAATTGCTATTATTTCAAGTAAAGATTCATCCCAACGTCGTTTTTCTATGAAAGCAATACGGTGGATACAAAGCATAGCTAATGAAAAGGGTATTTACATTCAGCACGCTAGAAATGATGGAGAATTCAAAATTGGTAGATATAGTGTAGATGGTTATCATGAGAAGACAAACACAGTCTATGAATTCCTTGGGGACTTGTATCATGGTTGTCCAGTTTGTTACCCAAAACGAAATCAGTTAAGTCCTATCACTGGTGAGACTATGCAACATTTATACAATAGTACAATGAATCGTCTTGAGGAAATTAAAGTTAAAGGTTTCAATGTTGAAATTATGTGGGAACATGAATTCGATGCTAAGATTAAAAATGACAAAGTCTTTAAATCCAAAATTGACAAGTTGTTTCCCTATTGTGACCCCATTGACCCAAGAGAGGCTTTGTATGGAGGTCGATGTAATTCAGTGAAAATTACTCATGATATTAATGAAAGTAAGGACAAAGAAATCAAGTACATTGATATTTGTTCTTTGTATCCCTTTGTTTGTAAACACAAATCTTATCCGGTTGGACACCCAAAAGTTATAACCGCTGAGAGTATTGATATGGAAAATATTCGTCAGTATGAAGGATTGATTAAATGCAAAGTTTCACCACCAGATGATTTGTTACACCCCGTTTTACCTGTTCATTGCAATAATAAATTGATGTTTCCTCTCTGTATGAAATGTGCACAAGAAAGTTCCAATACTTGCAATCATAATCAGGATGAAAGATCAATGGTTGGAACGTGGATAACATTTGAATTGTTCAAAGCTTTAGACATGGGGTATCAATTGATTCATGTGTATGAAATTTGGCATTTTACTTCGATCTCAAATCAATTCTTTCAAGGGTATGTAGATAACTTCTTGAAAATCAAGCAGGAAGCTAGTGGTTACCCCGGTTGGTGTAAGTCTGATTCGGAAAAGCAGAAGTTCATTCATGATTATGAAAAAGCAGAAGGTGTCAAACTTGACTCATCTTCCATTCAGAAAAATCCAGGTCTTCGAGCTTTTGCAAAGATCATGTTGAATTGTCTTTGGGGAAAATTGGCTCAGCGAGAAATCATGAGTCAAACTGAGTACATTAAAGATGCAACAAAGTACTTTGAAATGATGAATAACTCAAATGTTCTTGTGAAACATGTTGAAATATTTGATAATGAGTGTGATTTCATACTGGTGAATTATGAGACCAAGTTAGATCACATTGAAACCCATGCTACAGCCAATGTTATAGTGGGTTCCTATTTGACAGCGTAGGCAAGAATGGAACTGTACAGTATCTTAGAAAAATTAAAATCAAGAGTATTGTACTTTGACACAGACAGTTGTATGTACATTCATGATCCATGCTTATGGAATCCACCCATTATTAATAGCAGACTAGGAAAATGGACAGATGAAGAGCCAGATTGTACAATTGTCAAATTCAGAGGACTAGGTCCAAAAAATTATGCTTATGAAATGAAAACAAAAGAAGGAAAAAGAGAAACTAAATGTAAAGTGAAAGGAATCACATTGGATTATAATACCTGTCAATTGATCAACTTTGAAACATTTACACAATGTGCTGAAGATCGTAACACAGAAATAAAAGTGACCTATGCGTGTAGAATTAAAAGACATACCGACAGATCTGTGACAAGTGAAGCTCAAACAAAAACGTACAGATCAGTGTATACAAAAAGAGTAATTGTCAATGATACGGACACTGTTCCATATGGGTACAAATCTCTGCGTCAATAATATGAATTGTATAAAAGATGTGAATAAAATAAGATAACTTTATTCTTGTGTTGTTATTTCTTCTCAGACCTTTAAAGAGTTAACATGGATGCCGATATTCAGTCCATATTATTTCAGCACCCCTGTAATATGTATATCACAGGGCCTAGTGGATGTGGAAAAACAGAATTCGTTCATAAACTGATTGAATATAGAAATGATCTGTTCAACATTGTACCAGAAAAAGTGGTATGGTGTTACAAAGAATGGCAACATGCTTACAATGTTATGCAAGAGAAATTCGAAATCATGAAATTCATTGAAGGTATTCCCGACGATGAAAATGAAATTGTAAGTGATGTTGACATTCCACATTTAGTTGTCTTTGATGACATGTTAGGGGAAAAAGATGAAGATAAAATCAAGTTATGGTTTACAAGAAAAGGTCATCATAGGAATGCAAGTGTGATTTATATCACACAAAACATGTTTCAACAGTCCAAGTCGAGCCGAACCATTAGTTTGAATTCAAAATACATGATCTTGTTTCAAAATGTACGTGATAAGAATCAAATAAAGACTTTGGCAAATCAAATGCAAGCACCTCATTTGATAATGGCCTACCAAGATGCTACATCTAAAGATCATGGGTATTTGGTGATTGATTTTCATTCTCGTACACAAAAGGAGATGAAACTAAGAACGGATATATTTCACAGATGGTTTACACAAAATGAAGATCGTGGACCTATTGTTTATTCTCCACTATAAAACACTTATGATGAGAAGATTAACATACATTTATCTTGGTCAGGTCTTTGTGTAAACATGGCTATACCACACACTTCAAAGTCAGTGATTCATGCCTTACAAAACCTAAGTCATGAAACCAACAAACATGCCAGAGAAGCTTTACTCAAAGCAGGGTTAAAAGAAATATTAAAATGGTTTACTTTGGCTGCTAAAAACATTGTTGGTCATAAAATCAAATTACCGAAACAGACGGTTACATACATGACGAAACATAAAGATGACATACATAAGTTAGCCAACCCTGAGATTGATGAAGAAGTCAAGCGAAAAATCATTCTTAAACCTGGCGGAGGAGGGTTTCTTGGTGGTGTTATAATCAGAAGTTTGTTACGATGGGACGGAGAAAAGACAGCTCGTAAATTTGGTGTTGACAAACAAAGGAAAAAGCCACAAAAAAAAAGAAATGACCGATATGTCATCGATGAAAGATTTATTACAATGAGAAAACCCCCCAGAAATAAAACAAAAACAAATACCAAGAAAACAGATTTGAAGAAAAAAACACCTAAAAGTCAAAAAAGACAAAAACAAGTTCGGACAATGACACCACGTAAACAAATAAAGTTTCAATCTATTCCTTCTACAAGTGGACTTGGTTCTCCTCCATACACAGCATCCCGTGCTACGGACTTGTACGATATTGCACCATTTTCGCCGCTGACAACTGTACCACTTTCATCATCAGCAAGAACAGCTTTAGGTGCTTTGTATTCACGATTTGCATAAAAGTATTGCGATGAAAAGAAATAGATCATTTTACTTCAGACAGAGATAGTGTCAACATGGGTAAACAGAAATCACCACTCATTAGAAAACATGGATCAATGGTAATGGCCATGATACAGTCACCACACAACGTGAGAAAAAAGCTAATAAACGCAGCTAATCGTCCTGTCATTGATTGTGTTTCGAAATGTTGTCACAACGTTTTAAAAGGCAATGTTCATCTGACCAAGGCTCATAAGACTAAGTTACATCCAATCCGTCAACAACTCAGACAAATTGCATCGAAATCGGTTTCCATTAAGAAAAAGAAACGAATTCTTAACCAGAAAGGAGGATTCCTACCGTTGCTTGCAGGAGCCTTATTACCATTGTTAGGAAAAGCTGTTATCGGGGGACTTGGTGGTGTGCTGAAATCACTGTAAGAACAATGTCAGTCAGAAAAATGGTTATTGTACCTTATCAAATCTTAGAGGATATGAAACGTCAAAAACAAAGACCTCGATTACCACCAAATCCACAAGTAGCAGATGTAGTACATCTACAAAATAAGATGTCGGGTATATTGGAAACGTCAGATATGTCAGAAACAGAAAAGGTGCAAAAGTACGGTGAAACTTTATTCAAGTTACAGAACTCATTGAAAAAGGCTCAATCATGGTCACAACCATCACAACAACATACAACTACCCCCTCAAATCCTGAACCTAATTCAATGCATGACCGAATATTACAAAGTGTTCCTAAAACCATGCAAAGGAAAGCTGAATTACTTTTAAACATGGTCAAAGATAATGAAAATCTTGTTTGGGATAATCACGGTGTTGTTTCATACAAAGGTAAACGACTTCCTGGCTCAAATATCATTGATTTAATCAATGATTCATTAAGACTTAGAAAAGGTATTGAACCAAGAGGCTGGGAAACTTTTTCAAAGGCTTTACATGAAAGCAACGTACCACAAGAAGTTATTGGTAATCAAGCAAGATGGAAATGGATGCATAAACAAAACATACATGATGATAAATCCGACGAAAGTGAATCTGATGATTACAGTACCCCTAGGAAATCACCAACATCTGCAAAAATGAAAAAACAAGTTCATTTTGCTGATGCTTACAGTACCCCTAAAAAATCACCATCATCTGCAAAAATGAAAAAACAAGTTCAGGCAATGACACCCTACACACAACCTGGTGAAAGAGATCGTCTTAGGGAATTCTACAGAAAAGAATTAACTACTCCTATAAAGCAAGAAGCAAGAACTTCAAAACGTCAGACATGGGAACGATATTAAAGAAGAAGCATCAGAAACTTGATTTCGTTTTAAGAAAATTGTATTATAACATAAATAGTTCTGTAGCCTATTCCAGTATCAAGCAACTGTATCATGCTGCTAAGTACGTTTTGAAGGGTGTGAAATATCAGGATGTAAGGGGATGGTTACAAGGAGAAACAACATTTACTTTACATAAACCTATACGAAGACGTTTCAAAAGACGTAGAACTATTGTGTCTGGTATTGATCAACAATGGCAAGCTGATTTAGCAGACATGCAACATTTAGCTAAACAAAATGACAACAAAAAGTATTTACTTTGTGTTATTGATGTATTTTCTAAGTTTTCCTGGGTTGTTCCTATTCCAAATAAAACTGGTAAAACGTTAATTGTTGCATTTCAATCCATACTTCAGAAATCAAAAAGAACACCGATTTCTTTGCAAACGGATAAAGGTACGGAATTCAAAAACAAAGAATTTCAACAATGGTTAAAACGAAATCGTATTCATTTCTTTACCACTGAAAACCCTGAAACAAAAGCGAGTATTGTTGAAAGATTTCAAAGAACTTTGAAAACACGTATGTGGAAATATTTCACTCACATGAAAACAAAGCGTTACATTGATATTCTTGAAAAATTAGTAAAGAATTACAATAATACTTATCACAGAAGTATCAAATCAAATCCTGCATCTGTTAATCAAACTAATGAAGCTGAAATTTCAGAGAATCTGTACCCTCAGAACCCCGTTTCAAATAAAAAAGCAAAATTCAAAATAGGAAATCGTGTACGAATTAACAAAACAAAACGAACATTTGAAAAAGGTTATTATCCTAACTGGACACAGGAATTATTTGAAATTGTACATGTAAATAAATCAACTTCTCCAGTAACATATGTCGTTAAAGATTTAGACGGTGAGCAAATCTTGGGCACGTTTTATGAACCTGAATTACAATTCATAAAAGATGATGAAATCTATGAAATTGATTCAGTTCTTGCAAAACGAACAAGACGTAAAGGTAAAAAAATAGTCAGAGAAATAAAGGTTAATTGGAAAGGATATCCTACCAAATTTCAAAGTTGGATTCCAGAATCATATCTTGTTAATAAAAAGTCATGACGCTAGACAAGCGTTCACAGTCTAACATTGAAGTTGGAACAGAAAGTATCGACGATAGTCGATCAACACCGTATAATTGATGCGGAAATCGTGTTCCTAAAAATCAGTTCACGTACATTTCACAAATCATTGTTATTGATACAATCATTGTAACGTCCATAATACATCTCAGTCTTCGAACAGAAAATCACGAATTGTGGTTAATTCTTTTAAGTAGTTCATTAGGTTATATTCTACCATCACCAGGTTTGAAATATACAAAACAGGGTAAACAAACGTTTGATCTTATTGATGGTAAAAGATGAATTCATTTTATCTTACTTTACCGAGTGACAGTTCTATGGATTACTTTCCAAGTAATACACAATGTTGTTTTAAAGTCAAGTTACCAAAAACACTTCATATTGGAAAAGAACAATGGGAAGTTGCATTAGCTCAACTAATTACACCGTCACAATTTTTAAACATATCTGAGAAAGAAGCAGAATTTGAAATAATCACACGTGATGTAGCACTTCAAAAACTACTTGTTAAATCTACTAAGAAATTGCCACCAGTATTACCAATAGACTTTACAAAAGACGAATACAAAAGTCCAAACAAGTGGTCAATGAAATTCACTTTTGCTGCGGGGTCTTACACATCACCATCACATGTGTTGAATGTTATAAATGAAATAATACAAAACATGATAGGTGATTTACTATCAAAAAATCAATCTGCTTTGATTATCGAATATTCAAAAAAAAAAAAAACGTCCAAAACTTGGATTTACTAAAATTATTAAAACAGGGATAAAACTTCATCCATCATTGTTTTTGAAATTCGGTGGAGAGCACCAGAATTCAAGGGTAATACAATTTATCCGGGGAAAAATAGTTTACAAATGTTTAAGTACAATGCAAACATTGATGCAGGATATAATCATTTGTTTATCTATTCAGATATTGTTGAATACTCTATCGTTGGTGATACATTAGCCCCTATACTTCGTGTCGTTCCGTTCAAATCATCCAATTCTGATGAAAATAATGATAGCCAACATATCAATCATGAGATAATGAATTTACATTATATCCCTGTCACAAAATCGGAGTTTGATACAATTTATATCAATATAACTGGTGATTCTGGTTTTCCTGTTCATTTTGTTATTGGCAAGACAATCGTTAAGTTACATTTCAGACAGGTTCGCTAAAGTGGGTTAACCAATACCAAAAAAAATGATACCTGTATATAGAGGTGTAAAACACCAGTATGGGTATGGCCTAGGTTCATTATTTAAATCAGCACTCAGAACCGTTACACCACTACTAAAACCTTTAGTCAAATCTGGATTGAATGCTTTAAAGAAGGAGGGTATTAAACAAGGAATAGGTGCAGCTCAAGATATTTTCTTACATGGAAAAAATCCAAAAGCTGTATTGATATCACGTGGAAAAGAATCAGTAAAAGATCTGGCACAGAATCTTATAGGTGGAATAAATAAGCCTAAAACGAGACAGTCTCGTCATTTAAAGTCTCGAACTCATAGGGGTAAGATCGTTTCAAAGAGACATAAGAAACATTACAGTAAACCTAGAACTTTAGACGTGTTTGATTAAAGAAACCAGTATTAAAAATGATGCAAAGTGGATCTTGTGAATGTAGTAAATCAGAACTTGATGTTCTGTCTGTACCACCAACGATGACAACAATGCAAGAAAGTCAATGGGTTGAGCATTTTCCTGTAGCATCTTTAGGAAACAATTCACCGATAGAATTCATTATTCCATCTCAGACAGAGTGTTGGACAGATTTGTCACAGTCTTATTTGTATGTTAAATTCAAAATTACACAAGCAGATGGTACTAACTTAGCTGCGGATAGTAACGTCGCCCCAGTAAACAATTTCCTTCACAGTATGTTCAGCAGTATTGATCTGTATTTAAACAATAAATTGGTTAGCAGTAATATGGACACATACCCGTACAGAGCATATATTGAAAATCTTCTGTCATACAATACTGATAGTAAACTCACTCATCTAAAGGCTAGTGATCTTTGGATTAAAGACACTGCTGGACATTTCAATACATTAGATATTGATGGTACCAACACAGGATTAGTAAAAAGATTTACTGCAATAACAGAAAGCAAAACCGTAGAGTTGTGTGGACGAATTCATCTTGATATGTTTCATCAAGAGAAATATTTGCCAAATGGTATTGAAATGCGATTAAGGTTCAATAGATCTTCTGCAACCTTCTGTCTTACAGGTGATGCCGCCGCACCGCAAACAAAAGTTGTACTTGAAACAGTTAGTTTCAATGTAAGAAATGTCGAAATACTACCAGTCATTGCAAATGATTTAAATCAAGTCATTGCCCAGCAAAACATGAAAATACCAATTCGTAGAGTTGAAGTTAAAACGTTTACAATCGGAAATGGTCTTCAGTCAAAAGTTGAAGATCATTTGTTCCAAGGACAATTACCAAAACGTATTTTCATTGGTATGGTACGAAATGATGCTTTAAATGGGCTTTATACACAAAATCCATTCTATTTTCATCACTTTAATCTGAGTAAACTAAATGTTTCATGTAACGGTCATAGTATTCATAACAGACCATTTGAACCTGATTTCGAACATGGCCTTTTTCTTAAGTCATACCTGTCGCTACACCAGGCTGTCTCGGCTATTGGCGCTAATAAATCATTCGATATAACTAAAGATGAGTTCGAAGCTGGCTATGCATTGTGGGGGTATGATCTGACAGCAGATCAAGGCAGTGAAGAAGGACAGCTACATCCTATAAAAACAGGGAGTCTCAGAATTGAACTTCAGTTCGCCCAGGTACTTCCTACAGTCATCAACGTTATTGTCTTTGCTGAATTCGATAATCAAATAGAAATCAACGCCTTAAGAGAAATCATCACAGATTACTGAAAAAAGAAATCATCACAGATTACTGGAAAGAAATCATGGCCGGTCATGAATTGGCGATTCTACTTAGAGATGAAGCTTTCAAAGTGAAATATTCTTCAGCCGCTGTCAGTGAAAAAAGGAGAAAGGACATTTACAATTCTCTTGAAAAAATCATAATAGATGAATTACAGACACTTATCGCTGAAGAAGTACATAACAATTGTCATGGGTGCCTCATAGATCACCCAAGTCAAATGCAACATCAACTCTGCCTCTTCATGGACAGACATGATCATACAGATATGTTCATTGCCACAGCAATGCATAGGATTAATCCAAACAAGATCATGGAGAAATGGTACCCTGTAATAGAAGAAATGGCACTGAAAGACCCAGAAATTGTAGTAGCCTACAAAATGTGGTTGAATATTAAACAGAATGTTATCAATGGGTTTCCTGATTTATGGATTGAACAGTGGGGTGAGAAAGTCAAACAGGCCTGGGGAAAGTAATGCATACTCATGAAATACAATACATACTGGATCATGGAACTTGGATAAAAAACCTTCATGCACAAGTTTGTGCTAAAGATCAATTACCAAAACAAAAACCAGTCAGTGTACAAGCTTACATTGTCAATACAGACTCATCTGACAGATCTGGTGAACATTGGATAGCAGTGATCTTTAACAGAAATGGAGAATCAACATACTTCGATTCATATGGATTACCACCACTCGACACAGAAATTATGAGCTTTATCCACAATAACTCATCATCATGGACATACAACAAACAAGTTATTCAAAGTTTGTTGGGTGTAGTATGTGGATATTACTGTATATTTGTACTGAATGCAGTAGCGAGAGGAAACAATCTACAGAAATGTCTACAACAAACATTTAGGACAACCGAACATCACAGAAACGATCGAAATGTAACCATTTGGTTCAAACAGATTTATGGAAAAACAATACATGAAAAGACTTTAAAAACTTTATTGTAAAAAATTTATTGTAAAAACTGTATTGTAAATATGTTGTTCACTGTTCATAGTTCATAGTTCATAGTTCAATAAAAAGTTCATTTAATCATAACTCTTTGTGTTTGTTTTTTCTTGATATTCCTAAAACAATCCATAATATGACATAGCTTACCAGAAAAAACATTTGAAAACATGTATTTACACTAGGTTGTGCCCCCAAACTTTTCATTGGATGACGTTCGATGCATTTCATTGGTCAAGCTTAATTCTGAGTCAAAAGTAGGTCAATCCGACCTATCGGTATAAATAGCAGAACGTCATTTCATTCCATACACTCCTCGATATCAGCATGGATTTACACAGAGAACTCAGGAATGTTGCAGATGATCTCAGAAATATTCGTCAGCGACTCATCAATATTCATCGTCAACTCATAGAAGGACAACCCAGAGAGAATGTTACACTTCAACACCAGCAACCAGATGTGGTGTATTTAGGCGTTGAAATGAAAAGAAGAGTTCTTTGGGATGGAGAGGGAAAATTGACAGTAACTAAAAGAAGGAGAAACAAGTTCTGTCCGATTTGTAGAGCAAACTTTGGCTGCTGTCATCTGTGAAAACAAAACGGCCCTTTTTAGGGCCACACCACATACTTAGAAAGTTCAACTTTTTCAAATTTGTCATTGAAAAACGACTAAGTCCAACATCAGAAAAGGCCTAAAAACGACTAAGTCCACGGTCTATCCTATCAAGGAGGGTATTTCATCTCCTAGGAGGGTAGAATAGGGCATGCACTGGTCAGGTAGAACGGGCGATGCCCTATTCTACCCTCCTTGGACATGCCCTATTCTACCCTCCCTTGGAGATTAAATTATTTAAATGCCCTATCTCCCCTTCATACCTTTACTCTTTAAATCCCTTTTATAAGGAGGGTAGAATAGGGCATGCCCTATTCTACCCTCCTTTGGAGACGAAATACCCTCCAAAGGAGGGTAGAATAGGGCATTCGCAAAATGCCCTATTCTACCCTCCTTTACTACTCCCATATTACACTGTGTACTACATGTGCGTTGTCTATCTATATGCGTATACATGCCAGTTTTTATGGCAAGATTATTAGAATTTAACCTGAATTTCGCTAGAGTAGTTTGATATTTTGATTCAAGATTTTTGGTTTGATACATTTATTTTCAAAATTGTGTTTAAATGAACTATAGTGAGATAATCTTGGGGAGTTATTTATATTGCTGTACCATGATTGTTTAAAAATATATAGTATTCTCTGTTTTATATATAAGTAATTGATATTATCTGGGTTTTGTAACATGCACATATTTCCCAGACCAATGTGTTGTAATATGGATTTAACGTGATGCGCCCAGTTTAAACCACTGTATGTTAAATCATTGTTTGCATCATTCTTTAACATATAATAGATATTGATTAGCAGTTGCTGCCCGACTTGCATTATTGCAAAGATTGAAAATATATCTTCCCATGCATGCTAGAAAAGTTTTTTATTCTTCGTACATTTTACCATTATTGGATTACTGCTGTACAATTTGGGGTTCATGTTCTCAAAACAATATGGAAGCAATAACGAAACTTCAAAAACGAGCTGCACGTATCATACTAGATGCAAGTAAAATGACGCCATCGGCTGATATGTTTAAACTCCTAAATTGGCTTCCATTTAAAAAGAGAGTCCACTATCTCAAATGTGTGATGATCTATAAATCTCTTCACAACCTAACACCTGAGTATATGAATAATAGACTTATTCCAGTAAGCGATACAAATTATTCTTTGCGATCTGCAGCAAACTTGAACCTTAAATTAGATAAACCAAAAACAAATACTTGGAAACGATCCCTAACATACTCTGGCTCAGACCTTTGGAATAAACTACCCTTACAAATAAAATCATCAGAATCTCTAAACACATTTAAAGACAAATGTTATCAGTATTTTCACACTACGTAATAAGTATCATCTACATTTATGCATGTCATACATGAAATTTTCAGAAATGACTTCATAACATATATATAATGTTTTTCCCCTATGATCTTATGTCAGTACTTCAAAAAAGAGGGCCTCATGGGAGATTAGTTATAATAACTAAATGAGTTTGTACCCTCTTTAAATAAATTATTATTAGTATTATTATTATTATTATTATTAAAGGATTGGTTGATTTTAAAATATTTATCCAAAATTTATTATTATTAATTATCTTGTCGTTTTCATTGGATACCGAACAAGTTCTCCATACATACCATAGATATTTGTAGACTTGTTTACCTTTAATACTTTTCTCATGAATTAACAGTGAATTTGCTCGACTTTTTTGGCGTCACAAAATCCCCAAACAGATGCATTATCCTTTAGAATTGATCCCACTAGAGCATAAAATAGCTTACATTTTTCCATTGCAGATAATTGTAACTGATTGGAAATAATACAAATGCGCAGATTGTTGTGCAACTCTGATTTGTGTTCCGTACCATGATCCATTTTTAAATAAATTGAGTTCCCAGATATTTAAATAATGAAACAACTTTCAATTGTGTACTAGTCGTTTAAGGATAAATAACAATTTGTGCCTCGACGACGTTCAAAAACCATTACCTTTGTTTTGTTTCTATTAATTGTTAGTCCCCAAGAATGACAATAATGCTGCATATCATTAAGCATCGACTGTAATGTTTCAGGTGAGTGAGCAAATAAAACCGCGTCGTCTGCAAATAAAAGCTGGAACCTTTTTAATTCGTTTATAGTGAATATGCTATATAATTCGGTGATAGGCCTAGTTGTTTATAATATCTTTAGTGAACATGAGAAACATTAGACTTGCTTGCTTTAATCCAATATGTGATTCGAAAAAATCAGACGTTTTAACGTTATATTAAGGTGTAATTGTAACAACTAAATACAGAATTTAACATTTAGCCAAAAAACAACTTCAAATACAATTGATATAATGCATCTATAATAATTGCTCGCTAAATGGCTTTATGCCGAAAGGCGAGGGTAAACAAACCCATACGATGATGATGATCTATATAATAATATCAAACACCAAGGGAGCATTATACACTTTTTACTAAGGGGGAAGGGTATTTTGTCCAGTGGGTAAATATCCTATAGGGTTTATGTCCCGTGTTATTTTGTTGTCAAGTTTTATTAATTATTATCTCAGTTCATGTATACATGACAATATGAGAAATATAAACACAGAATAATTCATTGTATATAAACGAGGCGTACAAAACACAAAATGTAGCATATTTAACAATACAATATAGACCAATGTGTTGTAATAACGATATAAAAGTGATTTGCCGACTTTAAACCACTTTATGTTGAAATGTTGTCTGCATCATCTTTTAACATTTAATAGATATTGATTATTAACGGATTGGTTGATTTTAAAATATTTAACCAAAATTTATTATTATTAATTATATTGGCGTTTTCATTGGATACCGAACAAGTTCTCCATACATACCATAGATATTTGTAGACTTGTTTACTTCTAATACTTTTCTCATGAATTAACAGTGCATTTGCTCAATATTCAAAATTGGCCTACATATCATCAAGACAAACGTTCTGATACAGTTTCAACATGCTCAAGTTAAAAATGCAGCCTCCATTATGTTAACAAGATTTCCCTTCAATTTGGCCTAGTGACCTAGTTTCTGACCCAATATGACCCATATTCGAACTTGACTTAGATATCATTAAGACAAGCATTCTAACGAAAATACCGTTGATACCTCCAGAGTCCTTGCCGGCACCTGCACAGCACGATTGGACGAGAGGTTTGCGTTTGCACGCTACCTCTACAACTTAGTTATTGGTGCATTGGTGGCTGAAAAGGAAAGGTCTCATTCCCTTTACTGCCATTCTCTCTCTCTTGTGGGTACTGCGCTCTCCTTCTCCTCCAGTCCTCCCTTGTTTTATAGGGCTTCTTGTAGTACTTTTACTCTGACACTTTTGTGATACACTGTGTGTTAAATTGCTACCTTCTGTGAAGACCGCGACTGGAATTACCAGCGACTTTTATAACCTGCGAGACACATTGGATGGTCGGCCAGACGCCGCATTTCACCGGTCAATGTCTGCCCGGTGTCGGCCGGGCTCTGAGCGGCGAATTTGGCCCGGCGCTCGCCAGATATGTATGATGCCCGACCGGGTCGGGGTGTCGTGGGGTGGGGGGAGTCGGGCACGGGCCCTATGCACCCCCGC
Organism: Serripes groenlandicus; assembly: GCA_031761405.1. Lineage (NCBI taxonomy): Eukaryota > Metazoa > Mollusca > Bivalvia > Cardiida > Cardiidae > Serripes > Serripes groenlandicus. The sequence goes on along the minus strand of JASEVX010000010.1, from coordinate 43,685,230 downwards.
TAAATCCGCCACTACATTTGCCACGCTTTTTCTTTGTTTACCATTAATTGGTTTACGGCCCCCGGTTAATCCGCCACTGTATATTTCACGTGACTTCTTTCGTGGGGTGGGGTGGGGGATTCGGCCATTTTAAATATGGAATTAAGATAGTATTACCTTATATTAGAATTTTATTTAACCGAATATTTAGTACCGGAGAATTTCCTAGTAAATGGTCTGAATGTATCATTGTTCCAATCCATAAAAAAGGAAATGTAAACGATCCCGAAAATTACAGAGGCATTAGCTTAATAGATTGTTTTAGTAAACTTTTTATTAGTATTTTAAGTTCTAGAGTCACTTTTTTTTGTAAATGCTTATGATAAGTTAGCAGAATCGCAGGCAGGTTTTCGGCATGGTTATTCTACCGTTGATAATGCATTTATTCTCCAAGCTGTAATAAGTAAATATCTTTGTAGGAGGGGGCAAGAAGCTGTATGTAGCTTTCGTAGATTTTAAAAAAGCCTTCGATTCAGTTAACAGATCAAAACTACGTACTGCCTTAAAAAATAACGGATTAGATGGTAAATTATTAAATTCCATTACCAGTATTTATAAAGTTGTTAAAGCTTTTGTCAGAGATAAGAATACTAATTACTTATCAAACGCCTTCTCTTGTCCAATTGGCTTGAGGCAAGGCTGTAAAATGAGCCCTATTCTGTTTTGCCTATTTATAAATGAACTTGAAACAGTTTTAAGAAATTGTGGATCAAGAGGAATTCAAGTTTTCCCTGATATAACTGAAATATTTTCTCTTATGTTTGCCGATGATGTAGCCTTGATGAGTGATACTGTTGTTGGTCTCCAGCGGCAGCTCAATGCATTACACACGTTCTGCACTGACTGGCAGATGGAGGTCAATACACAGAAAACAAAAGTAGTAGTTTTTGGATGGTACCCCTAAGGGTACTGTCTATAGTCATGTGCATTTTGAGAAATCGTACAACAATTGGCTCCCCGACTATAAACAGAACGATAGTGTAAAGCTGGGAGCCGAAAAAGAGGGATTTTTTTTAACCGTCAACAAAAAAGTAGTGTCAATTATCAGGCAATAAAACTGCATTTTCGAAAACCTTGGTGAATCAAGATATCTGAATATTGAAAAAAGACTGTAGAAAGGAAGCATTAGTGGTTGAAATTTGAAGTAGAACGTTTACAATATTGAGTTGAAGTTTGAATAAATATATTCATAATTAATGTATGAATATATACCAATTTCACGTGACATTTTTATATTTCTTGTTGATCAGGAAGTGGTTTCGTGGATGTTTGGTAGTATTAACAATAATGCCTAACCCCCCTAACTCTAAACGCTTCGATGAAAAACTATCTCCCAACTAATTATCTAGCCAATCGATTCATTTTACTGAAAGAAGATGGTAAGGAACGACAACTCTGCGAAGGAGAACTTGCAACTTCCGTTCAAAATGAAAGTAGAAATCTGACAAGCTGCGCTGACGATAGATTGTTATTGTTTTTGTGGAGGAAAGACACATGAAGTTTTATATTGAGGAAGACTGACAGGAAAGAAATGTATGCACGCCTAAAATGTTCATTAAGTCATCAATACGTAAAACGTTCGAGGTAGGTCTGTCAATTAAACTGAAATTTGGAGTGGAAAACTTTTTTATTTTTATTTTCGCCCTGTGCTGTATCGTAACTGGATATGAACATAAGCTCACATGTATTTCATGTACACGTATGTCTGAAAATAGCCCAATTCCTGTAGACATTCGCTTGTCCATTTTATCATCTGACATCTGTTAATTATTTAAAAAGGGTGGAATATGAAGGAAGATAAAAAATAAAAAATGAAGGACTTCGGAGACTTCGTACATATATTCAGAGACATATATATACATTATATATTTCTATTTAGGTTTCTGATATATTGTACAAGTGTATAATCGTTCTTGTATGTATACACTAGGCTCATTTAAGGACTTAGGAGACAAAAGTGGTTAAGTGATGTGAAAACTGCTTTCAAACTTAAGTGTGTACAATTATTTGTATTGAATGATGATATTATGTATACAGGTTTTATTATTGAAAAGAATGAAGAAATACAATATATATTTATAAATGAATTTTCCAGATTTTGTCTATACTTAGATGGAGCATATGCATGATGCTTTGCCAAAAATGTTATTCAATTAACGCACAAAAACACATGCATATTTGTATCAAGTTTGTGTACGCTATGTTATAATTTGTCTAGTGAATCCATGTCTAACTGACACTCTGCCTTGGCGTCATTTATAATGTTGAGGCTACACTGTTTCTAGGTCTAAATTACATGTATATGGTCAGTTAAGACTGGTGAGACTGCATAATATGATACATAGGCTCCTCTGAGTCTTCACTGGATACAGATGCATTATAACCCAAATAACTTAATGCAGATCAATAATTGTAAATTATCTATTATAAACGGACTATTTTATTATTCAAATCATAGCATACTTATATATTGATAAAAATGGTTTTGCGCAGACATGTATACAACTAGACACATCTTGATTTTTATGTATTTTTGTTTCGTTTCAGATCATGGAAATGTTGACAGGTTATATAATGCACAATACGCAACATTACTTGTGAAGAAGATTCATAATGTCAGTGTATGGGATATTTTTACAACCAACCTTTATGTATTGGAAAAGTTGGGGTATATTAACTGTTATTTCCGGTTTGGTTTTTAGTTGAATCAAAGAAATAAAAGACAAATGGCAAGTCGTGGACGCAACAAGACGGGTAGAAAACAAAAACAAAACGACGTTAATGACATTTTTCAAAGCTGGTAAAAGCAGTGAGTCGTTGTGATAAGTATTCTGGATGAAAGTGTTTATTCTGTAAATGTAACTCGGAAAACAATAACGGAATGGAAGAACAAATATTTAGGCTAGATGTAAACGACACAAATACGAATCAAGGATGCACAATGTGATCTGTTTTTGTTTACTATAATACAGGAAGATAACTGTAATTAACTAATTACTATGAACAAGACATTCAAGTTAGTCATTTTGAGCTATAATACAGAGATGACACTTCTACATGATAACTAACATTAAGTAGATCATTTTGAATTACATATTGTGTCACACAGGGGGATCATTTGTTTTGTTAAATGACCAAAGATGTAAAATTTAAAAGTTAAACTGTAAGTTAACAGTAAGAGGCATGAGTAAAAAGCATTGTGACAAAAGGAGAAATTGCTTGTATGGAGCAATTTCTTCCTCTGCTTCCATGTTTTCAAAAAGCCATCTGCTGCAGAGGCGTCAGAAAGTGTCTATTTGAGGGAAAGGGTGATTGAAATATTATAATTAGCTCCACTGGCTGAAAGCCAGTCAAGCTTATGTCATGGCGAATTGTCCGTCGTGCATGCGTTAACTTTTTGCTTCAAACAACTTCTTCTCCCTAAGCACTTGGCCAATTGAAATGAAACTTCCTAGGAAGCGTCCTCTCAACGTCCTCTCCTAAATTTCTTCATATATTTTGGATCCATGCACAATTCTGGCAACCGAAAGAAAAAAATAGTGAAAACTTAAAAAAATCTTCTCCGAGGAAAGTGTCAGGTCGATTTTCTAATAATTTTGTAGAAATGTTCCTTGGGTGACCCTCTATCGGATTCCTTCAAGCCAAGTTGATTGGACGAAAAACATAGTCGCCAGGGGGGCGGGGCTATTTTGCCGTATGTGGCTATAATGAAAACTTAAAATATCTTTACCTCAAAAAGTGTTTGGCAAATTTTCAAATAATTTTGTAGAAATGTTCCTTGGGAGACCCTCTATCAGATTCCTTCAAGCCATGTTGATTAGTCAAATTTTTTATTGATCACAAAAGGAAAAAGCACATTATGAGATTTAACTTCTGACATAAAGTTTAAAGATTTTCTGTTGCATCATTATTGTCTACAGCCTATATACATTCAAAGGTCAGTTTACTATATTTTTCTATGTATATTCAAGTTGATATGTACTCATCATGCAACAGAATTTTCATTGACAAAATATGTCTCCAATTTTTCAATTGTTGAACATAGTAATGGGAAGAAAAGTTTGAATATTTTAACAAAACTGTACATTTTGACCTGTTGATTTTTTTTGCAAACTTCAAGGATTGGAAGAAATAATTGAACGGAAACAATATCACAGGCTCTTTTAAAAAAAACTTTACCCAAATTTAAACCAATCTACAGCAGACAACTTTGAAAATATCTTTGCAAGCTCACTTTGGTACAGCATGTTTACTATTTTATTACTCAGTTTACCGTAGCTCAGTCAGTAGAGACACAGGCTGTTAATCCAGGGGTTGTGAGTTCGAACCTCAGCTTGGCCTACATTCCTTCTGACATTTGACGTGACTACCACCAATGGGCTTTCAGACTATGTGGAAAAGCAGCCAGTTGCTTGGAAAGAATGTTGTGTGAAGTACTGGTATAAGAAAGCCAAGAAACATATGAGTAGTTGAACTGGCTGCCGTGATATGACTGAAAGATTGATGAAAATGGTGTTAAACCCCAATTAATCAATCAAACTATTATATTACCTAATACTTTGAGACTTGGAAAACTTCCTCATCTAATACCCTTCTTCTCATTGTATACTAAATATGCTGAGTGTAGCCTATTTTTTGGGGTAAAAAGTATAAATTTTGATGTATTTTGGTTGTATAAGGGAATTGGACATTGTTGGTTAAGTTACAGGTCAATTTGACAGAAAATCCACAGGTAAAATGTGTCTATCCTTGTAAGCCTGTGTGGCATTCTTAGGCTGATCCGGATCAATACTTTACGCAGAGTCCACAATGTTGGTTTGCTCACAGGACTGCTCAAATTAAAGGAAAATCTAGTTAACCCTTTCCCTCATATGACAATTCTGCAGCAGATGACTTTGAACATATTTTGTCAACATATAGAAAATCTCTATAATTGAATGGATAACATATGACTAAAAGTGGAAAACATTGTGGCAAAAGGAGAAATTGCTCGTTTTGAGCAATTTATTCTTTTGTCACTATGTTTTCAAAAAGCCGTCTGCTGTAGAGGCGTCAGAAGGCGTCTATATGAGGGAAAGGGTTAACACTCTGGAAGCCGCATGTTTTACTTGAGCATGTTGAAACTTCCTCAGAATATTTGCTTGTATGATATCTAGCTTAAGTTGAATATGTGTCAGATCCAATAAAGAACTAGGTCACTTAGCCAAACACTGTAGACAAATATTGTTAACACTATAGACACTGCATTTTTGTATTGAGCAGTTTGAAACCTTGTCAGAAAGTTTGTCTTGATGATAGGCCAATTTCAAATATTGGTTATTTTGGATAAAACATAAGGGCACTAAGCCAAGTAGGAGGAAAATCTTGTTCAGACTCTGGAAGCTGCACTTTTAGCTTGAGCATGCTGAAACTTTGTCAGAATGATTGTTTTTATTAAATTTAGTTTGAATATGGTTAATGTTTGTTAAAAGATTAGGTCACTATGCCAAGTTGTAGGACAATCTTGATTTAACACTTAAGAGACCACAATTTTGACTTTAGCTGCTTGAAATTATTTTGTCAGACAGTTTTTCTTGACAGTATACAGGCCAATTTAGACATTGGTCATGTTGAGTCAAAAATTAGGTCCCTTGATCAAATTTAAGAAAAGATTTGTTAATGCTCTGGAAGCCATGTTTTTAACTCTAGCATGATGAAACTTTACCAGAATGTTTATCTTGATGATATCTAGGCTAAGTTCGAATATGGTCTGGTTAAAAACTAGGTCACTAGGCCAATATTGAGAAATATCTTGTAAACACTCTGGTCACCATATTTCTCTCAAATGTTCCTTGGGGGACTCTTTACTAAGAGTGTTAAAATTAAGTTGATTCTTTAGATACTATAGATAATAAATAGCTTTGCTACTGGTACTATTTTACCCTTTCTACACTGCAGACACATGTTGTCTAATCTTCAACAGATGGATGGTATGAGAAATTTCGACAGTTTTCTCAATGTTTTCCTCACACGTCAATACTTTTAGTTTCATCAATACAGATTTACCAATATCTTTAGTTAAACATTTTCAAATCATCTGCTGTAGAGTTTATCCATGTGATAAATTACCTATCACAAATGTGTTTGTTTATCTAACTGTATCTACCGTCTACAGTTCAAGAGTTTAATTATAGATCTCTGGAAATAAGGTTAACCCTGTCTTAAATAAATATTTGAACTGTATGCATTTCTTCTTTTTTGTTTACATTTTTAGCTCACCTATGCACGAAGTGCAAGGTGAGCTATTGTGATCACATTTTGTCCGACGTCCGTCCGTCGTCCGTCGTCCGTCGTGCGTCGTCAACATTTCAGCTTGTTAACACTCTACAGGCTACATTTTGCATCCAATCTTCATGAAAGTGTATCAGAACATTCATCTCCATAAAATCTTGGACAAGTTCGAAACTGGGCCATATGAGGTCAAAAACACTGGGTCAAATTGAAGCGAAGTCTTGTTAACACTCTGGAGGCCACATTTTCAACTTGAGCATGTTGAAACTTTATCAGAATGTTTGTCTTGATGATATGTAGGTCAAGTTCGAACATGGGTCATGTCGGGTCAAAAAGTAGGAAAATCTTGTTAACACCCCAGAGGCAGCAATTTTTGCTTCAGCAGTTTGAAATGGTGTCATTAGGCCATTTTGAAGGGTAATCTTGTTAACACTGTAGAGGCCACATTTTTAACGTGAGCATGTTGAAATTTTGTCAGAATATTTGTCTTAAAGATATCTAGGTCAAGTTTAAATATGGGTCATATTGTGTCAGAAACTAGGTCACTAGGCCAAATTTAGGCAAAATCTTGTTAACTCTGTAGAAGCCGCATGTTTTGCTTCAGCAGCTTGACATTTGGTCAGAATGTTTGTCTAAATGATATCTAGGCCAACTAGGTCACTAGGCCAAATTGAAGGGTAATCTTGTTAACACTCTTCATACTGCATTTTTAACTTAAGCATGATGAAACTTTATCAGAATGTTTTTCTTGATGATATGTAAGTCAAGTTCGATCAAGGGTCATGTTGGGTCAAAAAATAGGTCACTAGGTCAAATTGAAGGAAAATCTTGTTAACACTCTAGAGGCCGCATTGTTTGCTTTAAGTCAAGTTCGAATATGGGTCATATTGGGTCAGAAACTAGGTCACTATGCCAAATTGAAGGAACATCTTGTTAACTCTGTAGAAGACGCATTTTTGCTACAGCAGCTTGACATTTAATGAGATTGGTTTATCTAAATGATATCTAAGCCAAATTCGAATATGGATCATGTAGGGTCAAAAACTAGGTCACTAGGTCAAATTGAAGGAAAATCTTGTTAACACTTTGGATGCCGCATTTTTTGCTTCAGCAGCTTGAAATTTGGTCAGAATGTTTGTCTGAATTATATCTAGGTCAAGTTCGAATATTGTTCAAACTCCGGAGAAAGAGCCTCTCTTCATTCAGATCTTCATCACACAACCTAATGATAGAAAAAGGGCGCCATATTGGACTGGAAAGAGATTTGAGAAAATGTGTATATTGTGGAAATATCATTGAATGTGAATATCACTTCACATTGGTATGTCCACTATATACAGATTTGCGTTCCAAGTTTATCCCAAAAAAGTTTTATCTTTATCCTAGTATGAGTAAATTCCATATGTTGATGTCAAATACAGATACAACAACTATGAGAAACTTGTCTATGTATATTTACTTCTCCTTTAGGAAAAGAAATACAGCCTTAAATAATGTATATAACCCATGAATGTAATTACATAGAGGATATTACATGAGTGGTCATTCAATACGGAATTTATTAAACGAGCTTTCTGAAATTGATAAGAACGAGCCTTTGCGAGTTTTTATCACTTTTAGAAAACGAGTTTAATAAATTTCGTATTGAATGACCACGAATGTAATGTTCTTTTTATATCATAAATACTAATTTAATAATTTACAGCGATATATCCATATAAACGTCGCTATAAAGCGCGCGTATTTACAACGCTAAACGTTACGTTATGACGTCACGTTACGTAGCATTGTTATTACACTAGTTGAATACGCAATTAATTCAATGGCTTTATTACACTCCGGCGACGTCATTTATGATATAAATGTATGTATGTTGTATGTAATATGGGCCGGTGGCCTGAAAATACAATAAATATTTGGCATGGGCCCTATGGGCCCCGCTTAATCCGCCACTACATTTGCCACGCTTTTTCTTTGTTTACCATTAATTTTTCGACGCACCCCGGCCCCCCGATTAATCCGCCACTGTATATTTCAAGTGACGTCTTTCTTTTTTTCCGTTCCTCTTCGCGAATGTTAATAATGTAAACAAGCGTCCATATTTGACCTCTCGGCGCATTAATTTCTAAAACATTTCTTAAGCTTATATTGGAGTACTCTCTCGCCTTAAGTTTTTTCACTGATATTCCAACAACATATTTATGGGGGAGATCCTAACGTTTTAAATGCAGTTTTGTTGAATCCATGATGAACTATTTTTCTCGCGCATTTTTTCTCGCGTTGTTTGGTGCTAACAGCAATTTGCATGCTGCCAACTCCGAAAAATGGTATTACTGCTATGACCAGTGGCTAAAGCCTCAGGCCAACAACTGTCTATACATATCTTACGGGACACTAGTTACTCGCTGGTTATTAATGCGTGTCTACAACTTAATATACAGATTGAGATATCACCTCGAGTAGTCTCATGATCTATAATATATGTGTTTATACATATTTGAAATTTGATTTTTAGTAAGGGGCTCGTTATATATTTTTTTCTTTTTTGTTTCTCTCATATTTTTTCACATTTTTGTTTTTTCTTTTCTATGTGTTTAATTTGTTATTTTGTGTTGAATACTATAGTTTGTAACGCATGTAACTATGAAATGACGAGGAACACTTGCTGTTCAAGTCTAATAATAAACGAATTGAATTGAATTGAATATGTAATTGGCAGACTCAACTGATTAAATGTTTCATTTTTTATATTAAAATCGCTTGTATTTTTAAAAAATTCAACATCTTCCAGCCTTTCAGATTTGATATCATTCAAAATCTCAGTAAAAATAAGTATTAAATTCTTCGCTATTCAAATTAGTCACTGGTACGGACTTCTTACGATTGAAAAATTTCCAAAATTCTCTGGGCTTGGAAAATCGGAAATTAGCCAATACAAACTTAAGATTTTTTTATTTTAATTAATAATTTGTACTTCTTTTTTGGCTTCGCAAAGAGAAGTTCTAGTTACATAGCATTTGATTTATAAAAATCATACAACGCTTGCTTATACAAACGCTTTGCTTCAATACAATCCTTATCAAACCATTCCTTTGATGATTTATCATCAGTGCCCGTATTCCGCGGTTTAAAAAGTGGGTTCGCGGCTTCGCAAATTGTGTTCGAAAATAGATTAATAATCTGATCAACTTCGTTACTATCTTAACATGTTGTGTCAACTATTTTAGTAAATAAAGGTAATTTGGAAGTAAGACAACTTCTTAATTTTTCACGTAAGTTGTTATTCCACCTGTAATTAATTAACTCGGAATGTTCGTGTGTATGTGATCACTACTCACCATACCCCTCGAAATTGTAAAACAGAACGGTGAATGGTCACTGTATATATTAAACTGACCAATCTTAAACTCTGTAATCATGCTAAAGTCTTTCTCTTGTATAACACATACTATACTCCGAATTTGACCTCCGAAAGATCAAAGAACAGCGTAGTCCATGTTGTAGGGGGAGCAGGTAACTTTTGTATTCGGAACTCCTCGGTACAGGAACATATATGTATACATATTGGTTTAAACTCGAACATCTTAGCTCAGTCGGTTGAGGCGGTTAGAGAACAATTTCAGACCTATGCGTCATGGATTCGAGCCCACAACGTTTTCTTTCATTAGGTTTGATCTATTTGTATGTATGTAAATATTTCTTAAGTTTTCATTATTTTATTACTTTGTTTTATATCTAGATTTCATCATTTACTTTACTTTTAATATTAATTATAACTATCTAACAAAAGATCATAAAAATCCTGGACTAAAATAGTTTAACTAATATATCATCATCATCATCATCATCATCATCATCATCATCATCATCATCATGTTTCGTTGGTGTATGCTATGGTGTGGCCAGATTTCCGAAGCCGCTTTATAGTCCGCAGAAACTGAATCTACTGGGAGACGATATCTGTTCTTTCCATGAGCACCTTTTTGCTCGTCTTACATCGTCTGTAAGTAAATCCGAGGTTTCTCAGCTCCTTACTTAGATGGCTCTTGCTTCCAGAGTATCATGTAGACTCTTCTAACGCAGTGTTGATGTTCTGTAGTGTTGGTAGCACACTGCGTTGCGAATACATTGTTCTTATTGTCCGCCTCACAACTCCTTGGTCAAAACAGTCCAGTCTCACACTTTTACATTTACATTTCTCATAATGTTTGTGCGTCCTTACTATAATGCGACCTCGACTGCATGGCTGAGTAAGCTATAATACGTCGTTCTACATTTGTATGCTATATTTATACCTATGCAGGTAAATATAAAATCACGAACATTAAGGACATTGCGTGATTAACAATTACGTAGAAAAAACAGAAACAAAATAAAAATAAAAAAATGGAATCCATTACGACTCGAACTCGGGACCTTAGCATTACGAGTTAAACGCTCTTGTTAAACTGCTAACTTTGTCCTCGAACTGGTGGTGTGTCAGGAGTTTACTTATAATCAAAATGGGCGCATATTTTTATGCTCATCCCCCATTTAAGATAATAGAACAAACCCTGACCTTTCGTCATGGCTCACTGCTCGAATTGGATCTATACCGCACTCATTTCTACTGCAATACATATATGAAACATTGTTACAGTCGGAGCAAAGACTGCCACTGGCTTATTTCAGATAGGTCGCTTTGCATAGGTTGAGTAATTGTAATCATCTTGTATAACTTGTAGTGTCCTGAGAGGACCTATCAAGGGGCAACTCAGGTGAATACTCATCATAGTCTACATCATCCACAACAGTATCACAAACAATGCAATCTGACTTATTACCTTCACGTGCATTGCAATACCACGCCAAAGACACGCTGCCTTGCTTCTCAAAATCATCTGTCCACATATATACACTACATAGATAAATGTTCCTAAAAATTGACGTGTTCACGAATTGACGAACTTGATGTAGCCCTTCTGATTGACTGATGGCCATGGAAGTTGAAAAGGGGCCTAATCTGCATTCAATACGTCCAGATACATTATCTTAAAGACAGAAATAAAGTTTTTATACATATATTGTCAATTTCTTCAACTAAATTGACGAGTTGGCGAATTGACGAACTTGACAAAGCTCTTCTGAATGACTGATCGACATGAAATTTGAAAAAAGGCATAATTTGCATTGAATACGTCCAGATATATCATCTAAAAGACAGAAACATATTTTTCGTCAATTCGTCAACAAAATTGACGTGTTCACGAATTGACGAACTTGACAAAGCTCTTCTGAATTGATCGCCATGAAACATGAAATAGGGCCTGATACATTATCTAAAGGACAGAAATAAAGTTTTTAGAAAAAATGTCACAGTTTGTCACTCGTCAATTTCACGGACCTCTACGAGGAAGTTCTCGGGCTTGTGCAGAGGTACGCATGTGCGCTTGGCATATTTTTTTTTTTAAATATTATAACTAAATTATAATTAAGTTTTTCATTTTTGTATTATAAAAACCTCATATCAGTGTTGTAAACGTCCTTTGTCACCTCTGCAACCGATTCCTTTAAAATGTTGGGATTTAAAATAAATTCAAATGCAAAGCATTTCACTTTTCACCTATGCTTTGTGAATCCCTATTCGAAATTGAAAGTTCGTGTGTATGATCTATTTCGTCTCTTTTAAAAATATTTCAGTTATATCAGGCCGACGAAAATGTTGATAATACAGGATTTTATTTCTCTGCTTTGATATTAGAATTGTACTCTCAATATATTTATTAATGTTAGGCAGAGACCTTCATGTGATTTTGAAATGACATGTATATTTAAAGAAATCATTATAGGGAATTGGGGGCGATATTTCGATTAATTATTTTTTACCTATTTCGTCTAGTCTATTTATAGTCCGGCAGAACCTAGGTTGAACTTAAAATTGTGGTCTTCAGTATTTGATTGATTATCACAGGGAAGGGTATATCTTCACTAAATATGAAGGCTGACACAAATGCACCATCAGGCAATTCGAGAAAATCAAGATGGCGTATATTTCTAAGATGGCGAATATTACGTATATAACTCCCAACTTCAGTCAATATTATCCAACATTTGGACAAAGTAAACATACGGCAATATGCCATTTGAAACTGAAAGGAAGTTAAACCCTGTTGAAAAATTTAAGAAACCAAAGATGGTGGCAAAAAAAATCCAAGATGGCGGCAAACAATTCAAAGATGGCGACCAGACCACAAACTCCCAGCTGATGTCAATTATGTTTTATTTTTTTGAAAATAGACATTTGGCACAATGTCGTTTACATATTAGCGAACATATGTTAAAGCATTTTGTGACATATGAAAGGTAAAAATAAATAAAATGCTGTCCAAAAGTCCAAGATGGCGGCCAAAATTGCCGTCAACCCATTCCAAGTGTCAATGATGAAATGGCATTTTAAACATTTTGGCAACCTTGGTTGTGACAATGACAAAACATTGTACAGCTCATTTTGGCACTCTTGCAACTACATCCTATTGGACTGCATGTCATGGTACTACGACAAACACATTTGATAAGGCGCAGGATAAAATCTGGGGTTAGTTCTACATTCTCAGTGAGACAAATAGGCTGGAGAGTTTGTGTCTTCTCATCTCTAGCCATATTCAACTATATCAAGTTCTGGTGGATTATTTACTTCTAGTGAACGCCAGATAATACATTGATGATGAGCCCTTTTAATGTTTTGTGCAAAGGCCTCGCTTGTTGGTGGAAGATAACACAGTTTCTGGTGTGATGACAATCCTCTTCCAGCTTTAGCGATCCAATCATTCATACGGGTTTCTGACATTGTGTAGCAATTGGCCGTAACACACAGACATGAATCGTATTGCTTTGAGATTCAACAGATTGCAAGGTAGAGTCAATAAGTCCCAGACTTGAAAGCGAATATCCAGCTCGCAATGTTTAAACAACTGTATCTTTGCCTATTCCATAACAGCTTGCTACAGTATCGCATCCAGACAGAGCATGGGTCGCAGAAATACCGTTCACTATATCCACATGCTTCTTAACGGTCCGGGCAATGTCTATCACAACCCTCCCTTTAATGGGAGATTCCATTGTAACTAATTTGTCCAGACCAACCTTGTGATAGTAGTGTAACAACAACACAAGTACATCAATGTCATCATTAATTACAGTGAATGATCCCCATCCGTGTGTTTGATAGGGTCTAAAGGATCAATTCAAGTCTGAAGCTTCGTACTTATACCTTTTCTGTCCTTCCCATCATTCTCAATGCGGAGTTTGCCTTGCTCTTTATGCCTCATAACTCTCTGATCAGCAATAATGTCATTATCTATCATGTCATCCAAATCCGACTCGAGCTGACTGCACGTGTGCAGTCCAAACCTTCAAAGTTTCAGGCTTTAGCGTAATCCCAATGATACTACATGGAGCATGTCCATATCTCACGAAGGTGCTTTCTATGAACATATCGCTAATATTTCTTTCTCGTGTCGCATGACATTTTCGCTTTTTAATGTTTTTGATAAAACTGATTTGGAAGGAGCTTCATTGAACCCATATAGCATATGCCGTATCTTGCGTAGTGACTATGGCCAGCAGCAAAGAAATATGGAAGCATCTGCCTATATGCTTCTAGATGGAGTGGTCAGTCTGACGCCCTCTCAGATCTCACGACATCATCATAATAAAGACAGGTTTATTGAACACATCAACCCAAAGTTTAGCTGTCAAACTCTGTTTGGCGAGACTGTCCAGTATTTTCATGAGGTCATACTTGGAACAAAGTATTTGGTCTTGGACTACACTTCGTAATCTTTCTTCGGCAACCAGACGCACTGCCCTTATATTCTATGGAAACGTTTTACCTGTCAGCATTTTATTTACTCCTCCAAAAACATTACACCAACGTACCAATAGCACCTATAAAACCCATTAACGAATGCATCCCCGCTCAGTCTGAGAATGACATTTGAAAACTGATCCGGATACGCCCACTTTACGTCCAGCGCAACTTTATACAGTTGTAGATCGCATGTGAATAATACAAACTCTTGACCAACATTGCGCATGACCTCTTGTGCATTGGCTAGTGCCGTCATCATAGTATATGGGTGTGAAGGTGTCATGTCTATCAAATACAGATACGCTGTTTTGGTTTTTGGCTGTGGCAATTTGCATTGACACATTGCCGTGTTGTATCTATTAAATTCAGAACATCGATTTCTCTTTAGTATATCTTAGAAAAAGGCAAAATCATTTCCTTCAGCTCTACGCTTTGAAATTACTTGACTTGCAAATATTTTGAGTGAAAGCACTGATCTGACAGCTGCTTCCTTTGGCATTTCCGTATTTTTAGGACCGTTATACCTCTGAATGTCAACATCATACTCTAATTGGTCAGTCCTATTTTCTTTGTTATTTCTTCCAATGGTTTGTGACATTTCTGGCCAGTTACTTGCGTTTCTGGTTTGGTTAAAGGTACAGCCAATGAATGCGTAGCTAACTTTCCATTCTGTGACGATATGTCGGCATCAAAATTATCTACCACAACTTGAACTAAACCTGAATCAGCATTACATATTCCGGTCAATGTAACATCAATTGTTGCAGCCTTAGCTGCTGATCGCTTGAAACGTAATATCTCGTCATAGCTACCGGTCACACCAACTGAATGCAAAATGTTGTTTTGATCTATGTATCTTCATACCACCGAGTGCAACCTGGATACATGTAGGATGTAGTTTAAGGACTGAAGTAACAATATATCCTATTAAAGGGAAAGTAATGTTTTATTCAGTTTAGGAGATAATTTTGACAACAGATCAATCAATGTTTTACTGACAGATTCAATAGACCTTGCAGATAATATATTAGTGTCAAATTGCCGTTTATCGAGCTCAAGTTGTTTAACATCATGGATGATTTTGTTACTGAGCTTGTTTAGTAGCATGCCTAGGTCATCTTCCTCATCATCAACCAATCCCATAGTTTCCGCCGCCTTGCTTCGAAATACAATACTGTTTGTTAAACCCGGCGAATGCAACACAAGAAGGTCATCTCCAAAATGCCTACATAATTAACCTACAAGTGACTGACGTGATGATATGCTAAATACACTCGTAACAGCTGAATTGAGTTATAAAGTTTGTAACTGTCATAGTTGATGAGGGCAACAAGGGTTTCAAAGGCAATAACAACAGTTTGAACTGTATCACCATTTGAAGCTACGGCAGCTACAGATTTTACAGAAAGAAAACTGGCTCTACAGTCAACATATCATGCGACCGCATCATGCAGATCGCTCAATCTTACTTTTCTACGATAGACTGTTTGAGATATTTTTACTTTACTGCCAATTTCTCGACACAAATACGCCGGTCTCCTACGTGACGGATGCTTAGTATCATTTTCAATGTCGCATCTATCTGATGCTACTGATTTGTGGTCGTTGGTTGATTGATATATTTGTGTACATGCACATGGGTTAAGCCTGTGACCTCTGATGTTCCTTGCTGATGACATCTCATAGAAAACATTCAAGGTAATTTTAAAGTTCAGTGATATTTAAGAAAAACAAAAGGCACACATGAATGAAACTGACAGACTAAAACGAACTACAAGAACAGCGACAGACGAAGTTTCCATCACGCAACATAGTAAAATAGAAGGCTATTATACTGAACATGAAAGGCCTATTATTAAAACAAAACAAATGCATAATGAGGTGGAATGAATCAAAATCCGCAGGAGTACTGAAAGCCGGGTTCACTTGAAAACCCTAGAAATTAAATAAATTCAAA
Organism: Serripes groenlandicus; assembly: GCA_031761405.1. NCBI lineage: Eukaryota > Metazoa > Mollusca > Bivalvia > Cardiida > Cardiidae > Serripes > Serripes groenlandicus. The sequence goes on along the minus strand of JASEVX010000010.1, from coordinate 43,669,115 downwards.
GATGTTGAAAGCATGGATAGTGGTGTGTGAGGGGTTACGAAAAATGATAAGGTTCAATATTCTGATTTGTTTCGTTTAAACACTTCTTGCATACAACATTAAAAAAAAAAGGAAACTTTTTAATTAATAGTATTTTTGAATTTGTTTAGGGTTTAAGCATAGTAATCTACAAATCAGGAACTAGAAAATGCGTGAAAGTATCAAATCCAATTGACTATATTAGCTGGAAACTTTACACAATCTTGTTTCTGTGTTAGCATACGACGTAACACCTTGCATAGGAGAAAGTCGGTATCGCTATACTCCGCTATACTCCGCTGAATGAATTATATACATGTATTCCCAGGCGTACGTGCGTAAGAAATATTTTGAGAGTTCCAAAAATGAAAATGAAACAAATGCGAAAAATGCAATAAAACCTGGACCCTAAGGAGGGTAAGGGTGAAAACGGACAAATCAGAACAATTCAGACATGATCAAATTGTCACATGAATAAACTATATTTATTGATAATATTAGATGTCCTATGTAGTTTGTATACATTCATATAGTATTTTCATATTGTACATGGGAGTACGATATTCGAAGTCTATTGTTGGAGCGAATTGCGGTCCGTGCCATTTATTTGGATCTGAGAAGAGATCGCTAGTGTCGCAACCTGCAACAATCAACCGACCCAAGCAATGTTGGCAAGGTCAACACCGCTCACATTAAGTGCAAGACACATGCGCATTCGCTTGAAGCGGCTGAACATTTCACTGCAGTTATCTCTGGAATTAAGAAAAGCATTGCCCAATCAGTTTCCTATGCCAATGATGTCCTAGTTAGCAAGAACATACATGTATTACAAGGCATAATTGATACAATTATATACTTTGTTGTAAACGCAATCTAGCTATAAGTAATCACGATATGCGGGGATCAAATCAGAGAGGAAATGTTGCGCAAATGCAAAAGTGTTCCGTTCTTTGGGGTTATGACAGACGAAGCCACTGACGCGTCTACTATGGAGCAAGTGGCACTATGTTTGAGGTACTTCGACCATACAACCAAGTCGGTTTGGCTACGATGGAGCATCCAACATGTCCGGAAAGTTCCGTGGTGTTCGAGCGAGTTTGGCAGACAATTTCCCGACGCAGTGTACAACCACTGCAAAGCTCACTGTCCAAACCTTGCTATACCATGCGTCCGAAGAGCCACTTGCCAGAAACATGATAAAGACCGCTCAAGAAGTGGCGTTCCTGTTTTACTTCTCGGGCAATCGGTTGTTGCGTTTTCATGAAACTAAGTAAGCATAAAACACATGGAAAATTGTCGCACTGAACACTTTCAAATGCTCGTATACGACGGTCGTTGACAGCTTAAATGACATCTTCCTTAACTATGGTGATGCCAAAGCCGGGGCATATGAACTGCGATCACTGAGTTCGGTTTCTTCGAAGTTTCACTTTTGTTGAAGTGCCAGTCAATGTTGGTAAAAATAAATTCCGAATGCTGCAAACGTTTTATGGGTATTTTGTGTAGATATGCCGTACATAAGGGTATCGAGTAGGCTCATTTAGATATTGTGAACTATACGCCAGAAGTCACCTGAGCTCATGTAGACGATTTTTTCCCCCGGGGGAGCTTGCCCCCGGACCCCCCTAGAATGGTGCGTAGACCACAAATCGACCCAGCTACGCGCTTGATTCCTATGAGTTTGAAAGCCTGCATAAATGTAACTTATATTCTGTTGTAAAAAAATACATAATGGATATTTTTCGGTGGGACATTTATTTGAAATTGAACCCGACTAAGATTGAGACATTTTAAAACTATGTGAAATTGAGACAAAATGAATATCTATAAATAGACTATATACAAATGTACTGTCTTTTATATTTTTTAGCTCTAAGATAATTCGGTAACCAGAGTCGTTACGCGGCCGCGAACGATATCTTCAAATTGAAGTAAATTGCGACGGGTTTTAAAAAGCGTTGGTGAATACGAATAAATCTTAATCTCCATGGTATGGTAAACTCCAAAATCTCCCGCTCGAAAGAAGGCCCGTTTTGCAAAGTCATTGAACAAGGCGATGTTTATTTTTTCTATAGTCGCGGGGTCCTACTGCAGCACACAATTCCAGTTGGCCAGACAGTTAACAAGGCATACTACCAACAGTTAACAAGTTATTTCTTAAAAATAATTAATTCAATGTCAAATAATATTTTAATAAAACATATATTAATTTGTAATAATTCCTTGATATCATAGAACATCATCATGTAAAATATCTTTAATGTGAATAATTGAATATTGTTTACAAGGATGTTTAATTAAATTATTGAAAATTATTCACCGGGACTTGATCAATGCCATACGGAAGAAGAGACCCGGCACCGATCTAGAGAATTTGATATTCCATCAGGAAAATGCGCAAAGTCATCGGGTTGAGGATATACTTATGACTATTGACTTCCTTGGTTACGAGCGACTCAAAAATCCTCCATATAGTCCTAACCTGGCTCCCATGAATTTTGCGTTATTCCCAAGGTTAAAGTTCGAATCTATACAGCAACTAGCGATGGCCAAACGGACGCACATCCGGAGATACGAACTGTTTGGTTCAAAGATGTGTTCGATAAGTGGGTGGAGAGACAACGGAAATGTGTTAATGCATGTGGTAAATACTTTGAAAAAGCCTGACGTTAAACGTGATGTCGCGTTATGTTAAGTGTACAAAGTGCTTCGTGCGGTTTGTGGTTATGTGTAGTAATGTGTTGTCATTTTATCATATGCTGTAAAATTTGTTACATCACTTTCCGACTTTTGTTTTATTTGGGTTTTAAAGCCAAATCAGTTTACGACTGACCCTCGTAGACTGATAGTGAAAACAATTCACTAATGACAGCGTAGAACAGGCTCATATGACTAAATCCTTAACGTTTGCACGTTCAAGAATAGCTTCTATCGCTTGAAGAGGCTCTGATTTAAATGGCATGAAAATGTACTGATGTCATTTTGTGATGATTCAATAACGAATATGGTCTCCCGCAACGGTCTCCTTCGTGTTTACCCTTGTTCTTTAATACTGAATAATGATTTAAAATTTGAATATTTGACAGTTTACTTTACCAATAGGAAATAATTAACCATGTTCCTAAAAAAAACCAACACCGATGATATTTTGGGACCAGTTTAGGAGCCGATTAATATGTGAAGCCTAAGCGGTGTTTTTCACTGTTTGCTTACTGTTAGTTAAGGATGATCACACAGATTACTGATCGTGCAAATGTTTAACAACTGATAATGTCGGAGAAGATTTTATCAAGAGTTTTAACCAAATTGCCTCTTTAAACAAAACAGCATAGCAGTACTACGTTTGTTATAAGCAATTTTAATTCAATGCGGAGAGCCATAATACGGGTAAACATGATTCCCGTCAATAGGTAATGTGTATGAACTTTGCACAATTTTGCTATACCGTCTTTCCAAAAATTGTGTCCAGAATGGATATTTCGATGCAGTCACGATTCTGCTACAGTGTTACGTTTTGATTGGATGAAAAGAAAATATCGAAACAAAAAAAACTTCTAGAGAAAGTAATTAATTATGATAATACGAACTCGATAAAGGAACGAGCACAAGTAATTTTATGTGTGATAATATCCGTTTAATAACACTCGTCGTCTATTTCTAAAACGAGTTCAAATAACAACTCGTAAGGGTTTTTTGACTTTCCGGAAGTTATGAATCCAAATTCCTGTAATATGACGTCATAATATGACGTCATTCTATTAGTGGTGCAGAGGTAGAGCGTCGGCCTCTTGTATCAAATGTACCTGGTTCGAGTCCCGTGATGAGCGGGTCCTGACTTTGGGATTTTTTCACATAAACGGCGTGAGTACTGGTTAAGTCTCCAGGAAGCAGACATCGAGCGTGATTAATATAAGCTGAAAGCTTGTTTTTGTTTCACAATCGATGTAAAATAAACAAAATGAACCAATGGAAAACGACAGAAATTATAGGAAACGTTAGTTTGACTTGTCACAAATGTAGTTCCGTGAATTATGGTATCGTTTTATTTGAAGTACTTAATGAAGGGCAAGTTGATTATGTGTTGTGCCTGTCATCATAATTTCATGGATGTAAAATCTTGGCTATATTTTAAAGTTAAATATAAGCTTAATCTGATGAAGATTTTTATTTTCTCTGCTTAGTTCGGTAGGTCTCGTAATTGACGTAAATAACTGACCGTGCTGCAAGCAAGGGGCTAACTGCAGTTCGCGGGGAATTATTCACCGATCACAACATATAATACATGTTTACCCGAAATAGGTAGCACCTATACTCATATTAAACAAGTAATTAGACAAAAATAACAAGGATAGCTAGCACCAGGACTAATCATTATTGTTGTAGCAACTTTTGCAGGGGGTCAAAAAAGGAACAATTCTTATAATATTTTAATCAGACTATGATAGAAGAATTTGATTTTTTTTGGTAATTTAATCCCCTTTCTGATGCGCCTGGTGGACATGGTTTTCAACCAATTAATATGGATTTAATTCTTTTTGTTATGGGTCACGTGAGAAAGATGTCTACCAAATCATCATGACATCAGATTCAGAGGAGAAAAGCTTATTATTGTTTCGTTTAACCCGTTTTCTGATGCCGCATTGCAGCTATGTTTTCAACCAATCAATATACGTTGAACAGTTTGTGTAGAGGGTCACATAAAGAATATCTTGAAATCAGACAAACCATTTAACTTTACAGAGAATAATAAGTTTAAAATTTGTAATTTTTCAAATGGCGCCTGGTGACTGTATATCTTTTTTCAATCCTATAAATATTGCTTGAACAAGTTATGTAGAGGATCAACTATGGAAGATCGAGATCGGGAGATCAAGTTTGATCCCCGGTCGTTTCATACAAAACACATTTAAATGGTAATTGTGGCTTCTCTCCGTTGTGCTCAGGGTTGCGGGGATAGCATTACGACTGATGCCAACTTAAACTTACCAGCAATACTGGTAATTTAACTAGAAAATGCCAAGATATGACTGAAATATTATTAAAAGCAGCGTAAATCACCACAAAAACAGAAATAAGAGAAGAATATTAAAGATTTGGTACCCCCAGCAACTAAGATTCTATTTAGAATCTTATATCAATTTTGAAAGAGGACCACCAATGAAACTTTTCTGTGACGGACGATACAATATTTCTACTTCGTGCTTTTAAAATGGAAGTATTGGCTTCCCTCTTTGGTCATAGGGCTTGCATGTTAGTTCTAAGCTCACCTGTGCACGAAGTGCTCAATGTGAGCTATTGTGATCACATTGTGTCCGTCGTCCGTCCGTCGTGCGTCTTGCGTCGCCAACATTTGCCTTGTTAACACCCTACAGGCTACATTTTGCGTCCGATCTTCATGACATTTTTACAGAAAATTCATCTATATCAAATATTTGATAAGTTCGAAACTGGGCCATATGATGTCAAAATCTAGGTCAAATTGAAGGAAAATATTGTTAACACTTTGGAGACCGCATTTTTAACTTGGAGCAAGTTGAAACTTTGTCAGAATGTTGGTCTTGATGATATCTAGTCCATGTTCGTATATGGGTCATATCAGATATAAAAAATAGGGCACTAGACCAAATGAAGGAAGATCTTGTTAACAAGCATGTTGGAACTATCAGAATATTTCACTAGACCAACTTGAAGGGAAATATTGTTAACACCATAGAGGCTGCCTTTTTAACTTGAGAATGTTGACACTTTATCAGAATGTTTGTCTTGATAATATGTAGTCCAATTTCGAATATTGGTCTTGTTTGTTAAAAAACTAGGTCACAAGGCCAAATTGAAGGAAAATCTTCGTAACACTGTAGAAGCCGCTTAACATTTGGTCATAATGTTTATCTTAATGATATTCTAAGTTCGAATATGGTCACTAAGCCAAATTGAAGGAAATCTATGTCAACTTCGAATATGGTCATATTGGGTCAGAAACTAGGTCACTAGGCCAAATTGAAGGGAAATCTTGTTAACACTCTGTATGCTGCAATTTAACTTGAGCATGTTGAAACGTTATCAGAATGTTTGTATTGATGATATGTTGGCCAAGTTTGAATATTGGTCATGCCTGTTCAAAAGCTAGGTCACCAGGCCAAATTTAAGAAAATATTATTAAAACTCCGGAGGCCGCATTTTAACTTTGAGCAATTTGAAACTTTGTCAAAATGTTTGTCTTGATGATATCTAGTCCATGGTCGAATATGGGTCATATCAGATAAAACAAAAACAGGGCACTAGACCAAATGAAGGAAAATCTTGTTGACACTAGAATCATTTTGAATCTATATAAGATAATTGTCTTGGTGTTTTTTGCATTAGAAATCACATTGCATAATTTAGGTGAGCGATCTAGGGTCACCATGGTCCACTTGTTTGTTCTAGTTGGTGCTTAAATGGAAGTATTGGCTTCCTTAATTTGCCTTCAGGATTGCGGATTTCTTTTCCTAATTGACGTTATAAAAATGGAAGTACATGTACTATCTATTGGTCGCCCTCCTTGACACTTAGTATTGCGGGGATTGCTTTTTGTCTTTTTAACGCTATGAAAAATAATAGTATTTGCTTTGCTCAATGCCGCTTAGAATTTCGGGGATTTGGAAAAGCATTTGTCTGTATGTAGCTTCAGATACAACCAGGTCCTTCCTAAGGTGTTTTCATGTGTAAACCTTGTCATTCGTTCGTGACAGGATTGGCCTACTTTGTATTCATTGAAGGTTTGTAGGGGTTCGCAGAGGTGGACTCGGTCGATTACTTTTTTAACATAATTGAAGTTTTGAACAGATGACAACGTACTGATCATTACGCCATGTATACATTGAGCATTAACTGTGTGAATGTTTTGCGCATTTGGTGTTGGTTATATTTTCGCTCGCTAGTGTTTTTCTAACGAATTTCCAATGAATACACAGTGTATTCGGACGTAGACCAACTTTCAAATTGCGTACAATTAACGTTGAGGATGCTAGACTACCAATTCAGTAGCCTGCGTCTACAGTACTGCTATACAATAGGTAGCTATTTTCAGCCACTTGTGATGTTAGACAAATCAATGCACTTGCACCGAGTTTTGCAGCGTCCAATGTACGAGACCTGCAAGACAAGCATACACATTGACTACATATACTTTGAGAGCGTATTTAAATGTCAACAGAGACACGTGACGTGACCCGCCGCAGCGTGCCACACATACGTTGAACATTCATTGCGTACGTTCAACATAAATTGGATGGACTACCGGCATGCGCTGTCATTATGTTATTATGGACGCTAGTTCTTCGCTCAAGATTCGTTCATCATGTGTTGGACACTCGCCTTAAAACAAATTCGCTATGAGTTAGCTCTTTTCGATACTTTGTGACAGCGTCGTAAGACCTCAGGATTGTGTATATATCATTTTTCTTCTTGGCGCTTTAAAATGGCATTACTTGATTCACTCCTTGACGCTAAAGAGTTCCCTTCCTGTATCAACACTGTAAGTAGTAACATACCTCCTGGGCTCCCAGTTTTTCGGATATATCATGACAAATGATCCATTCGTGTCATGATATGCATACTTGTAGTACTGGTGAATATGCACAAGAAACGGCATAGCACACCGCGAAAATCAAATTAATGTATTGCTGGTTAGTTCCAAAAAAAAAAGTCTTTGAAACTATTTGAGGGAAAAAGTAATATCTGTTGAAAAGTATGTTGTTTAAACACATGAAAACATTTAGGAAAAAAGAGAAATTGCCCATTTTGATAATTTTTCCCTTGTCCCATAATGATTTACGAAATGCCTGTCTCTTTAATAGGGTTTATTTAGTTTCCCTAGATGATATAACGAATGATCTAATGATTTGGCGTGTTTGTGCTCGTTTAAGCATAATATCGTGAAGCACACTCGTAGCTAAACGAGATTCAGTAAACTATTCCTTTATTGAACACACATTAGAGTACTTGAACGGCGGTCCAGGAAAACAAGCATCGGGACATAATTGTAATTCTAAAACACCCTGCGTATCTCTAACCTCTGATCTGGATCGGCATTGCGCGCCAGTAAGCTACATAAATATTGGAGATACATTTGACAATCAGTTATCTTCGAATTAAAAGAGTGAATGTTAAGGCAAATCTTAATCTACGCCTGTCACACATGCTATGGTTTACTTATCTATATACTAAGTAACCTACTTTTTAAATTTGGTTCTTTGTCAATGATTTTGGTAGTAACTTTGATGTCTAAATTTTTAATCTATTAAAAACAAATTACAAGTAAATGCATGGAAATGATTAGCCATTCAATTTTGAGACTTTTTATTTCAAAGTTTTCTTAATAGACATAAATAGAACAGCACATTTATATCCATCTACAAGAATCAAGACATCCCTCTGAACCCGAATGAGAGATTTGAATGTCGAATTGTAACAATATTTTAACGATGGGGAATTATTTCAGTCTATTTATCGACGAGTTTCTGCCGTATTCGCCGACTATAGCAATTAGCTCTGACCAGGCCCTTGCTAAAAACAAAGATCATACCTTTAAATTAGGCCTTGTTTTTTTTGTTTTATTTATCATGAAGGACCCTCATTCACATTTATTTTCAGAGCACTCTATCAAATTCCATTTTCTTAGAATGCCAATGCGTTTTTGTCAAATGGCTTGTTTTTTTTCCCATGTACCTTAATATCCCTTCCCGACTTTCAATTGGCGACTGCCATGGAAATGCACACAGACCGCGTAGACACAACTTTTTGTGATCATTTTCATCAATATCTATGTTCCAAAACTGCGAAAAGACAAATGGCAGTATAATATATGTTTTCAGAAGTAAGACCTATGGATCCTCTCTCAGTGTTTGTGCTTTAAGTCTCTAATGGGAGTGTGTGTATGTACAGGAGCACGCGAGTCTTCAATATATGCATGAACGTAAATATAATCGTCCACTCTCTTGAAAACGTATTTATTATCTTGTATTTTTTTCTGAGCACCGCAAACACCCGTTCTCTTATATAAAAAGCAGACACGACTCATCACTCGAGACACATGTTTCAGTCGTGACGACAGAGGTTTCAGTTTTGCTATCCCCAATGTTATCAATGACATATGCAACTGAGTTGCCCACGTAATCTTTGAAAATGTTGCTTGGATCAATCTTTCACGTTCTAAGAACCTATGAAGCATGCAACCGTCAATTGTGTAACTTTAATACTAACAGGGGAGAATATTTCATGTAACAAGTAGCTGTATAACAACTAAGTAACAGGAACTTAACATAATATTGCGCTCACAATGAAGTAATATAATAATACTAGGATAGTGTACGGCCGAATTCCCGCGATCTTTTTCCCGTGTTAATTGACCCCCTAGAAAACTGCTGTCACTTCCGGTCATGGGCAGTTAACAATCAAAACACGATTCGGACATTATTGTCCTGCATGGTTTCAATGATAAAACTCAAAAGATAGTATCACCTTAGCAATTTCATATCGGGATTTCGAATAACTAAATCATGGTTTACGTCCGCTTGCTGTTTATCTATCGATATAATTACAGATTGTTTCGGGGGAATTGTTTGCCTTGTGCTTTAGCCCTTGGTAATAGTAGATAAACCATTTTTTGGAGTTGGCTGCCTGCCAATTGCTGTAAACGTACAACGCATTTTGTGGTGAGACTGCGCGGAAAAAACAGTTCATCATAAATTCAACAAAACTGAATTTTAAAAGGTTAAGATCACCCAAAAAATATCATTATGATGTTTTTGAGACATCGGTGAAAAACTTTAGGCATGATATTACTCCAATATCAGTGTAACAATTGCTTAGAAATTAATGCGCCGAGAGGTCAAATATGGAAGTTTATTTTCATCTTCGCGAAGTGGAACAGAAAAGTACGACTTACGAAGATTGTCCAATTCAGTTTGAATGGAGTCATTTGCCATTGTGAAACAAATCATCATGCCAGATTTAACCATTATGTTTCGCATTTTACTTTTTATGCGGGGGATTCAGCTATGCCAAATTGAAGGAAAAGCTGATTAACACTCTAGAGGCCGCAATTTTTGCTTCAGCAGTTTGAAATTTTGTCAGAATGTTTGTCTTGATGATGTAAGTCAAGTTCGAACATGAGTCATGTCGGGTCAAAAAGTAGGTCACTAGATCAAATTGAAGGAAAAGCTTGTTAACACTCTAGAGGCTCCAATTTTAGCTTGAGCATATTGAAACTTTATCAGAATGTTTTTCCTGATGATATCTAGGTCAAGACTTTGATTTTTCTATTCTGCAATTTTGTATTCCATAATATATTTTACAAAAAGACAAATAAGTTTGCGAATATTCCCGGAAAGTTGCGACGAGTAAACAAAGAAGTTGCAACGAAAATAAATGGTAAACGAAGTCACGTGACAAAAGCGCATTAGGATGTCAACTGCTAAATATTATTAGTCATCTTCCTGAAGTGAAACGGAAAAGTACGAATATTTACGGGTGTTGTCGATATCAGTTTTAATAATAAAAAAAGTTTAAAACATTTCATTGGTCGGTTTTGTTGTTTATATATTTTCTTTGATTTGACATTACTTTATTATTGTTATAAATAGACAAAGAAATTTACGAACATTTCCGGTAAATAGCGACGAAGAAGTTAGCGTAACAGTAAATCAACATTCAGTCATTCAGAGCCGCTATGTCGGACTAAGTGTGAACTAGAGAGAATTATATTTATAGAACAGCGGTGGAGGGAAGGGTGGAGTAGGTTAGCATTTATAAACAATGGAACTCCGTCGATTATAAATAAAATCCACACACTGACGCGTGATAGCAGTTCGCTCGCTGAAAGGCTGTGGTACAAATAGTTTAGAGAGATTTCTTGCCTGAAGTGACCTAAAGAAGACATCGTTTTCTTACACGACTTTTTACACCGCACGATGACTAAATACTTTTATTTCGCTTCACCGCAATGCTACATAAATGTATGTTATGATCCTCGGATCCAACACCACATTTCACTCAGTATAGGGAAAATGATTTCATAACACATAATGTGAATTGAAAACGGGAATTTTATTTTTCAATGCCAGGTAGATAAAATGTTATATCTTTTTTGTCTCGCCCACGAAAGTGGAGTGAGACATGGCAGTCACTTTTCCGTCGACGGCCACTTTTCCAAATAACTATATATCAGCGATCCCTAATGGAATTTTTCTAAAACTGAAATCATTCAACTTCAAATTTGTTAAGGTCAAGGTAATTTGGTAGAACTTGACCTTGGTTAGGTAACTTAACCTCAAAACTTAACCTTGTTCATATCTCAGCAACCCCTGCTTGAATATTTCTGAAACTTTGTCAGATGTATTATTGGGTCATGCAACACCATTCAACGTCAACATGACCAAGGTCAATGTCATAATTTGCAAGAACTTGACCTTGGATAGGTAACTTAACCTCAAAACTTAACCTTGGTTATATATCAGCAACCCCTGCTGGATATTTTCTGAAACTACGTCAGATGTTTTGTTGGGTCATGCAACATCATTCAACGTCAACATGACCAAGGTCAATGTCATAATTTGCAAGAACTTGACCTTGGATAGGTAACTTAACCTCAAAACTTAACCTTGGTTATATATCAGCAACCCCTGCTGGATATTTTCTGAAACTACGTCAGATGTTTTGTTGGGTCATGCAACATCATTCAACGTCAACATGACCAAGGTCAATGTCATAATTTGCCAGAACTTGTCCTTTGTTAGGTAACTTAACCTCAGAACTTAACCTTGGTAATATCTCAGCAATCCCTGCTTGAATTTTTCTGAAACTTTGTCAGATGTATTGTTGGATCATGGAACATCATTCAAGATCAAGGTCATAATTTGGCCGAACTTGACCTTGGTTATATCTCAGCAACCCTTCCTGGAAATTTTCTGAAACTTTGTCGAATGTATTGTTGGGTCATGGGACATCATTCACCGCCAAAATGTTGAAGGTCAAGGTCATAATTTGGCAGAATTTGACCTTGGTGAGGTAACTGAACCTGAAAACTTAACCTTGTATATCTCAGGAACCCCTGTTGAAATTTTTCTGAAACTTTGTCAGATGTATTGTTGCGTCATGCAACATCATTCAACGTCAAAATGACTAAGGTCAAGGTCATAATTTGCATGAACTTGACCTTGGATAGGTAACTTAACCTCAAAACTTAACCTTGGTTATATTACAGCAATCCCTGCTGGATTTTTTCTGAAGCTACGTCAGATGTTTTGTTGGGTCATGTAACATCATTCAATGTCAAAGTCATAATTTGGACGAACTTGACATTGGTTATATCTCAGCGACCCTTCATGGAATTGTTCTGAATTTTGTCAGATGTATTGTTGGATCATTCAACGTCAAATGACCAAGGTCAAGGTCATAATTTGCAAAAACTTGTCCTTGGTTAGGTAACTTAACCTCAAAACTTAACCTTGGTAATATCTCAGCAACCCCTGCTGGAATTTTATGAAACTTTGTCATATGTATTGTTGGGTCAAGGAACATCATTCCAGGTCAAGGTCATAATTTGGCCGAACTTGACATTGGTTATGTCTCAGCAATCCTTTATAGAGTTTTTCTGAAACTTCGACAGATGTATTGTTTGGTCATGGGACATCATTCACCGCCAAAACAACCTTGGTTAGGTAAAGTAACCTCAAAACTTAACCTTGTATATTTGAGCCACCCCTGCTGGAAATTTTCTGAAACTTTGTCAGATGTATTGTTGGGTCATGCAACATAATTCAACATCAAAATGATCAAGGTCAAGGTCATACTATGCCAGAACTTGACCCTGGTTAGGTAACTTAACCTCAAAACTTAACCTTTGTTATATCTCAGCAACCCATGCTGGATTTTTTCTGAAACTTTGTCAGATGTATTGTTTGGTCATGGATCATCATTCAATGTCAAGGTCATAAATTGGCCGAAATTGACCTTGGTTATATCTCAGCAACCCTTCCTGGATTTTTTCTGAAACTTGGTAAACTTTGACTGTAGAGTCTACATATTCATTCAATATTCATGAAAGTTTATCAAAACATTCGTTTTGCATCATTAAACATCAAAATTACCAAGGTCAAGGTCATAGTTTGTCAAAACTTTACTTTGATTAACTTTCACTGTAGAAGCCACATCATGAAAGTTTATTAGAACATTGATCTCCATCAAATCTCAAGTTCAAAACTACGTCACGAGGTCAATTGTTATAATGATCTTGTGAACACTCTAGAATTCACTTTTGATATTCAATCTTCGTGATATTTCACAACAATTGTCTCCATTAAATCTTGGTTTTGAACTTGGTCATGGGGTTTCAGGAACTAGGTCACTAGGTCGAATGCTTTTTTTATGTTTAGTTCAGTATAGCCATGATCAAACACTTTCTCTAGTGCCTGGTTTAGAGATTTGTTTTCATTTAAACCATTTTTTCCAACATCATTACCAGTTCAGTTTATTGCATTGGTGCAGAATTTTAAATTTCTATTTAATCAGCATGAAACTTTGTCATACTATTTGTTTCTCATGTACTTTGTGCCTTGCTAAAAACTGTCCAATATACTCAAACTAGGTCATTTGTCAAATCATTATGATGGTTCATTGGGACTGGTTGACCAAGGTGCATTTTTCACACAAATGCTATATAACCCTGTGCTCCATAAATACACATTTTCCCAATCCTTTACTAGCACACTATTAGAAATGGTCTACTAAGGGTTCAGAATGCTCTTATCTTTCTGAACTTTTACTCCACTTTTTTTCTAATCTGTCCGTTGACCCAATCAATCCATAAATGATACATGATGAATTAATGCTTTCAATGTGTAGGAGTAACACATGATTATAGAGTGCAGCATATTGCTCTTTGTGAATCTTGTTACTTTTTATTCCTTCACATTGTTCTGTAACTAGCTGTAAGTAATAGTTTATGTCTTTTAATGGGTTCATTATGTTTGTTGCTGGATCCAATTGCATACATATGTTCTTGTTTACCCAATATTACGCTAAATTACAATTATCAGTTTCGACCACAACTTTGATCATCCTTAAACAAGAAATTATGTATTCAATATACTAGTGTTTTTGTGTAACCTAAATTTGTTTAGATCACCTGAGCCAAAGGATCTAGATGATCTATTGGACTCACTCACTGTCCAAAGATTTCCTAAAAAAACACTGGCTGAAAGTTGATAAAACTTGGCATGGATGTTCCTTGCATGGGGCCCACTTTTACAGTTGTTTAAATGATTCCATTCAGTGTACAACTTGTTGCCATGGCGACAAAAAGGAAAAGCTATTAAATTCTTCTTGTCAGAAGCTACTAGCCCATCCGGATTTCAAAATAATTTTTCTGAAATGTTCCTTGACTGAACCTCTCTGAACCTCCACCAAGTTTGCTCGAGTGGGTGCAATTTGTAACACTTACAGAAACTACTTCATATAAGTTGATTTAACATTGACATGTTTCTTGATATAATAAGGCAGAAACTTGAAATGTTTCTGCCTAAACCTGCTGTCAATTTTTCCTTTGATTCTTCATGTCTTAAATGTCTGGACTTGTGAGCTATTGCACTCAGGTGAGCGATAAAGGGCCAACAAGGTCCTCCTGTTTTCCAATTGCCAGTTTCATAATATTAACTTCTTAACAATAAATACATAAACATAAGCTGTAATTGTTATTTCCTTTCACATTTGCCCTCCTTCTCCAAAGGCCGCTAGCACTTGATTTTTAAAAGAAGCTCTTCAAATCTCTTTGGCATCAAACTATGATATATATATATAGTGCAACAAATAGGTGATAGTGTGCATTGGCGACGGTCGAGATCGCCTGAAATCAATATAAGCCTATATACATCGATTGAATTATTTACAGAAGTGAATTGACGTACACAGTATCGTGTTCGCTTATTTAGATATACACGTTATAAAAGCCGTAACATTTAGTTTTGAATCTTATCTGAACGGTCCGGTCGAATTCCTCCAACGTTTCTTAGCGTTAAGTAATACTTAAACGCATATTTCATCTTTTTTATTTCATTAATAAAAATATTTTATTTCTTAAAAAAAATGTTAGTCAGCAAGGTATCTATTTTCGTCAACTTAGTCATATACCTAAAACATTCCACCATTCATGTGTTACAACAATTTAGGAAAACAAAAGTGATAAAATAGGCTTTTAAGTATTTAAGTTATACTTAGCGCTTAGTAAGGTTGGTGAAATCCCCCGGGTCTTGGAATTAACTCATCTCCAGGCAATAAAGAGACGACAACTACCGAACTTAGACATGCCATGTACATTAGAACGAGCGAATTAGTTGTGCAGCCGTGAAAACGTCATATCCGCGTTCGATAACATTATATATATCATTAAACCATGTATATTTGGTTTGTTTACAGTAAGACATGCACAATTGTGTTTGGGATGCGACTTTTCATACCAAACGTGAATCGATAAAAAATGTCGATTTAAATCACACTGCAATCATGGAATATAGCAGAAACCCATATAGAAGAAAAACATATGTGATATTCAACATATTTTTATAGTTGCATCATGCAATCATTTCTTTATACTATTCATGTATGTATTCATAATTGTACTATTTTGGTTTCTTTGGAACATTTAACCAGTCAGCTGCCTTCATGTGCCTACGCGTAGTTACAGGCCTGTAAGTGGTGCACTTAACATTTATCCTTCTTTGTGGTTGATGTCTCGGCGTAATCTTTCAAAACTGAACTTTAAACAAGTGTTTCCTTTATCACAACGGTGTTGGTGCACAAACTCTTTAACATTTAGGCTTTCTCATAATTGATACATCGACATTTTCTTTCAAAGCTGAACTTTCAAAAAAATGTTCCCTTTATCACAACAGTCTTTGAAGGCAGCAAACTCAAATTACTCAAGTTCATTGGTAATTCTGCAATTAATCAATTACACGATGTCCTTGCTCATATGATTAAGGTGTTGGTAAACAAGATGTGTATGTCTTCAATCGGGCACCATTAGACTATTACCAACAAAGACATGGTAAATAAGTAGGTGTCGTTTAATTTGATAATTGAGTGACGAAAACTGATATATTTTAGAAGCTTTCAGGTACTTCTACAGCAGTTAGATAACCTGATTACATACTGAGAATGAACTTGCTACACATGAAATACGTAAAGTCGTCTTGATGAACGTATCCCCGGTCTCAAACAAACATGATATTACAATTACAGACATTGGAAGATAAAAAACACATTTCATTGAGAGGGTCTGACTTCGTTTGCCGAGTTCCAAGGGTCACAGCTTGTAATGAGGGAGACGCTAAGTTTATTTTGTCCGGCTCTTATTTTCATGTTAATCGAAGACAAATTTACTTGTGTTACTTGATCTCGTAGTGCGTAGACTGCTGTTAGAAACAAGAGAGCCCTGGCTTCTTCGAGTCTGATATTCACGTGGTGACGTCGGAAGGCTGCACTTGATTAATGCAATGGTGTACTTGTCGAGGAAACACATAAACAAGGCAATAAAGAGTGCCTTTACACACTGGATAATCATAATAGACAGATCTGACCCCGACTCGTACAGAATCAACCTGGCGAATAAAGCACAGTAATACAGACAGAGTAATAAGGATAAGCACAGTAAAACATTCACGTCGTACTCTAAATAGTATTCCGGTTGACGTCGTGGTTTGGACTGTTTGAACGATGTAATATGTCGCCTTGATGAAATCCTACATCGAATAATTATAGCACAGATGATCAAACTTGTTAACGCTATTATTTCATACCCATGTGTAAAGTACAGATGAACCGTGTCTCCGATATTCATCCAACATTTCTCTTGGAGATATGATTTGCCGCCATTTTCTGTTAGGAACGTCACTATACCGTACATTGCGCAACCGATCACGGACCACGACCACGTGACACAGTGTGAGAGAAAACAAGAGTTGAGAAAAACTCTTTGGTTGGTGGAATTTAAGGTCGATATCAGATAGGATATAGATATGGTTAACATCCACATCATTGTAAACGTGGCAAGGAACCCTGATATCATGCGGAGAATAATACAAAACTTGATACCGGAATTTGGCAAGATGAAATAATGATACTGCAGGTGAAAAACGAGTGATGTGGTCTGGTCGAATGCCAATGATATAAATAGCCAGATTCTCATGTTGACAGTCTGTCCGCCTTGCCGCTTTCTTATGAGACAGCACATCAATATGAAACAGACGATTTGAACGATGATTGAAACTCCAATTAACGATAAGCCAATCGGAACTGCCGAAGTCTCATCCATCTCTGAAATATAAAGATGATAATATGTAGACTGTCACCAATACATTTGAGTTCAAGATAAAGAGGCGAAAATCCATATATGCATTCCAAATCTCATGTTGTTGTACTTAAATGTAATCTCTCATTAAGGCGGTTCTTTTAAGTACTCTTGACATAAGGTTTAATTCAGACTTAAAGTAATAAGATTATTTATTTGTAGAAACATACTATTTAGCTTCTTCTGTAGGCATATGGATTTCCTAAAATATCCTTGCATTTTTTAATCTTATTATCTTAAAAACAGTCGTTGTGTTGACTGTTGTCATGGTAACCGATAGAAGAACAAATTCTTATTTTTATCAATATTTGCTGACTTTTCATGTTCTCAGGAAATCACACGAAAAGGTATGAGTTACAAACTGCTAAATTATATTCTTTTGTATGATAGTAATTTGAGTTACAATGAATTGATAAATCTTGACAATTCAATGACATTAAACAATTTTGTTTTTGTCCTTGGGCTTTAGCCCCTGGTCATAGTTGTAATACCATTTCTTCGGAGTTTGCAGCCTGCCAATTGCTGTTAATACCCTACATTTCAGGGTGAGAATGCGCGAGAAAAATAGTTCATCATGGTTTCGACAAAACTGCATTTAAATGGTTAAGATCACCCCAAAAAAATCATTTAATGTTGTTGAAATATCAGTGAAAAACTTAAGGCGTGAGAACTCAAATATAAAATTAACAAATGCTTAGAAATAAATGTGCCGAGAGTTCAAATATGTAAGGTTATTATCATCTTCGCTAAGTGGAACGACTATGTTCGAGTATTTACGGAGATAGTCCAATTCACTTTAAATAGAGTAATTTTCCATGGTGAAACAAATCATCATGCCTGATTTTACCATTATGATTTCGCATCCTTCTTTGAGTACCATTTATTTTCGTCACACGACCATAGCCCCGGAAAATTCGCCACTGCATTTATCACGCGACTTCTTTGTTTGCCATTTATTTTTCGTCACAATATTCCGGGAATATTCGCAAACTTATTTTTGTATTTTTGTGTATTGTGACGAAAAGTAAATGGCAAACAAAGAAGTCGCGTGATAAATGCAGTGGCGAATTTTCCGGGGCTATGGGCGTGTGACGAAAATAAATGGTACTCAAAGAAGGCCCCGTGACCCCCCCCCCCCCCCCCCCCCCCCTTTATTCTTGATTGCCCAGGGATCAGTTAAATACGTTTCACAACTAGCTAAACAGTATGCACATTTTACAAAATAAACGTACACAATGTAAGGTTTTAATCCATGAAGTTGTATACATAATATAGAAATTTAACTTAAACATAAGGATCCAAAATGTTTCTTTTAAATATATGGAAAACAAGTAGCTTGAAAGCGAGTAACGCAAAGCCTTCTGAGAAAATCCCTGCAATGAAAAATACGGAAATACGGCTGTCGTGCATAGTCAACATTTTCCCTAGTTAACACACTACAGGCTACATTTTGCATCGGATCTTCATGAAAGTTTATCAGAAGATTCATCTCTATCAAATCTTGGACAAGTTCGAAACTGGGCCATTTGAGGTCAAAAGCAAGGTCACTAGGTCAAGTTGAAGGAACAACTTGTTAACACTCTAGAGGCCACATTTTCAACTTGAGCATGTTGAAACTTTAACAGAATGTTTGTCTTGATGATATGTAGGCAATTTTTGCTTCAGCAGTTTGAAATGTTGTCAGAATGTTTGTAATAATGATATCTAGGTCAAGTTCGAATATGGGTCATATTGGGTCAGAAACTAGGTTAACACTCTAGAGGCCTTATTTTTAACTTGAGCATGTTGAAACTTTATCAGAATGTTTTTCTTGATGATATGTAGGTCAAGTTCGAACGTTGCTTATAATGGGTCAAAATGTAGGTCACTAGGTCAAATTAAAGGAAAAGCTTGTTAACACTCTAGAGGCCGCAATTTTTGCTTCAGCAGTTTGAAGTTTTGTCAGAATGTTTGTATTAATAATATCCATGTCAAATTCGAATATGGGTCACATTGGGTCAGAAGCTAGGTCACTAGGCCAAATTGAAGGAAAATCTTGTTAACTCTGTAGAAGCATCCTTTTGGCTACAGCAGCTTTAAATTTGGTCAGAATTATATCTGAATGATATCTAGGTCAAGTTTGAATATGGGTCATGCCGGGTTAAAAACTAGGTCACTAGGCCAAATTGACGGAAAATCTTGTTAACACTCTGGATACTGCATTTTTAGCTTGAGCATGTTGAAACTTTATCAGAATGTTTTTCTTGATGATATCTAGGTCAAGTTCTAACATGGGTCAAAAAGAAGTCCTGGTCATGTCACCAGTGCTGAAACAGCAGGCATTTCAGGAAGCTGTGGCTATTGATGAATCCGTCGGCATAGAACCCACTATTCACTTCTGCAGCGGGCTACTACCACATTATTACTGTGCCCGCCAGTTGATATAGCACTCAATGACGAGTCGATTAATTTAAGACCAGCCATCGGACGATACACTGCAGGTGTAAATCGAGTGCTGGCGGAATAAATGGGGTGGTGTATCCCTCTTACGGGTCAAACATTGACGACTTGATTAAGGAATGTGACCCGAATGTCCACACAGTTCGTTTGATAGCGATCTCATTTTTTGTTACAAGTTGCGAGTTCGAATAAAGAATTTCAACTATTGTCCTCGTGAAGTCAATGCTTACAGGAATGTGCCTTATGTCTGCACATAGAGATATTGATATCAACCTTTATGTTTTCAGAAGTCTTCTGCTGCAGATTTATATTGTTTTCAAAAGCATATTTATTAATTGAAAATGTAGCCTACCTATAATCACTTAAACCCAAGTCACAATTACCTTGCGATAGATTTGCGAGTAGTTTGCGGTGGATTTCTAGGCATTTTCGGCCGGAACCCATCGTGACCCCTCGCGGGCATCGAGTTACTTTTAACTCGGACTTAAAACCTCATTCGCAAACTAATCGCACATTAATCGGTTGATGCCTGGCCGATGTCCGGCCGGACATCACACATATAGAGCGAGCGCCGGGCCAAAATGTGGACTACCCAGACAATCCAGACCCGCTCAGAGCCCGGCCGGAAATCGGGCAGACATTGACCGGGGACAGGTCGGCGTATGGCCGACAACCCACTGTAGCTCGCAAGTTATAAAAGTCTGCTCATCGCATCATTCATCAGAGTATTCAGTCGTGCTCTTCACAGAAGGTAATAAGTTAACACACAGTTTATCACAAAAGTGTTAGAGTAACGGTTCTACAAAATGCCATAGAAAAGAAGGGAAGACTGAAGAAGAAGCAGAGGGCAGTACCCACAAGAGAGGGAGAGTGGCAGTGAAGCAAATGAGACCATGCCTCTCCTCTTCAGCCACCAATGCACCAAGAACTAAGTTGTAGCGGTAGCGTGCAAACGCCAACCTCTCTTTCAACCGCCAAATTGAAGTGAAATCGTGTAAACATTCTGGAGGCTGCATTTTTAAAGTGAGCGTGTTGAAACTGTATCAGAATGTTTGTCTTGATGATATGTAGGCCAAGTTTGAATATTGGTCATGTCTGTCCAAAAACTACACCACTAGGCCAAATTGAAGGAAACTCTTATCAACACTGTAGAAGCCATATTTTTCAAATTTTGTTCAGAATGTTTATCTTAATGATATCTAGGGCAAGGTCGAATATGGGTCATGCCTGGTTAAAAACTAGGTCACTAGGTCAAATTGAAAGAAAATCTTGTTAATACTATGGAGGCCTTCAGCATCTTGAAACTTTGTTACAATGTTTGTATTGATGATATCTAGTCCATGTTCGAATACGGGTCATATCAGGTAAACAAAATTATGTCACTAAGCCAAATGAAGGACAATCTTGATAACCCCCTGGAGGTGTTGATAATATTTTTTATAAACGTCCGAACATCCATTTTTTCAAAAGTCTTTTGAATCTCAACACTTCCAATTTGTGAAATATCGTAAATAGTGTACATACATGAACACAATCTTAAATAAGTTTAAGAGCTAAAGGGAATTCATTTGGTCCCGTAAAACAGACCCCAAAACGAGCCTAGTTAATAGAAACTTTTCAGATAAAATTACACAGGTGACAAGTGTTTGTGACACTGACCTTAACATTTAACCAAATAAAGCATTATCAACAAGGGCTTCATTCCTAGCTTAGCTTAAATTTGATTATAATCAATCAAGCATAGCGAAAATGAAAATCCGCCGCCCGCACACCCACCGAACCAACTGAAAATCCAAGAAGAACAACATTACCACCCGAATACCCAGATTCATATGAAAACCTGATAATGACAGACCGTCCATATTTTAGGGGGAACACTCTAATCATAGTGACTTTAAGGCCTCTTTTTTTAACATAATTTACAAGTTTGGGTACTTTCACTGATGACTTAAAGCCGCCTAAATGAAACCTTTTCGTCTTTTTAACCACGCTTTCAATGAAGTCCTCGTCCATATTGTCGTCATCGCGATTTGTATTTGTTTCTATGTATTCTTCACAATTTGTATATGTGTCTATGTTTTCATCACGGTTTGTGTATGAGCCAACTTTTGTTCCATCACAGGTATAATTCATGTCAATGTTTCCGTCATGACTTTCAAATAAAGGAGTGTTCCCTTCACTACAAAAAGTAACATCCTTTTTAAACGACACTGTATCACTTGAGTCACGGTTTGACCGAATAGCTTCCTTTTGTCGCGTAATGTGCACAGGTATTCTATTTGGTTGTTTCAACGTCGGTGATCGTTGTGGAGTTATTTTAGCTCGTGTATCCCGGTTACTTCGGGTAGGCTCGTGCACACCCCCGCGTAAACTCGTTTGTGTTTTTGCAGCTGTCACGATTTGGTCAGCAATAACGGGACTAAAAGTATTTTCGTCTTCAATCCGTTGGATGTCATTGCTTAAGCCTGTTAATTGCTCTTTTGTTTCCCTACTTACTTGAGATAAGTCCCATCTCAAAGATTTAATGTCTTCGCACAAATGATTTTTAATGCTGTCTTTTTCATGTTTCAACGTAAACAAGTCTGCTTGGCATTGAGTCAGCTGATTCTTCAGTAGTTGGATCTCATGGATGCATACGCTTAATTGATTATCTGACCTGGATGAGTTAGACTCTGGTATTAAGAATGACTTAGGCAGGCTTAGGATATCTTTCATATCATCATAGGACTGATTTTCTAGCACGGACACTAATAAGTAAATATCAGATGCTAATTTATGAGTATAAGTCTCACCTTTCCTCGTTTTCTTGCGTCGTTTCAACTCTGTATCCACCGGAAATGGATAATTACACAACCCTTTACAGGCATCGAAAACAGTATTCCTAATTTCTTCTAACCTTTCATCACGAGTTTCGGTATTCGAAATAATACGGGACATAAACACGTTTTTTGTTGATTTCCGGAATAGATCCGTTACATTATCTATAAGCGGCCAATTCGCGTTTATCGGTGGAGATTCATACCGACATATATTTTCATACAACTCTTCAACGTTGTCTGGTGTCACAGTAATCCGCTCATGCGTGGAAACAAACAACTGCTTAACACAGGTCTGCGAATCATCAAACTCCGACTCTTCTCCATCCACATAGACAGGCCGCTGAGCTGGGGTTAGCTGTGTAGAAATATCTACACTCTGGCTTAGCAATGGAGTAAGATGAGAATCATTCCTTCCATTTGCCATCGTTAAGGGTTAAAGGTTCACCCTTCAATTCCTTTCTTCAAATGATAAACATGACACTGGTTGAAAACTGCTCACCTCCGAGTATACACAAAGAGTGAACAAAGGAAAAATAGTTTTTCTTCAAATAATGATCAAAATGATCAAATGTCTATAAACCGAAGTCATGATATAAAGCAAAGATATGTAATAATCCTATATATCCATTTTTCCATAAATAATCCAAATCATACAACTATTAATTCCAAATTCAATCGGAGCAGAAAAATCAACGACTTATCTTAACCGGAACCGGAACCGAAAATCAGAAAAAAGATTCGGGTGATGTTTTTTCCTATTTATTTCTATTGTTTTACTAAACTTAAAACGTTCCTCCCCATACAGTTGTTCATTCAAACCATTGTATTCTTGCTATACATGAGAACTTTTTCTTTTAATTTCATAAATGCTTAATTTTGATATTAAATATCTTTAAACTTGTTAGAATTATTTGTATTTTTTGTTTATATACTCTCGTTTTTTGTTATCATACTTCTTCTCAACTGGAAGGAGAATAGACTTCCCTCTCTCCTTCCAAAGCTTGTGTAACAATTAACTTATAACTAGAGGCATTAACACTTTAAGTTAATATCTGTTAACATCTCAGTATCTATGTTTTTCGTTTATCTTATTGATCTAGTAAGAGCAGATTTAAAATTAAGAAACTTCAGCTTGTATGACACTTTATTGTTGCAGTCAATGTTAAGCAAACGGTAAACCAAATGGTTTAAAGACTTACAGTGGTACAGAGGTAGAGCGTCGGCCTCTTATATCAAAGGTCCCGGGTTCGAATCCCGTGATGAGCGGGTTCTGCCTTTGGGATTTTTCCACACAAACGGCGCGAGTACTGGTTAAGTTTCCAGAAAGCAGACATCGAGCGTGATTAATATAAGCTTAAAACTTGTTTCGCAATCGATTTTAAACAAATAAGTTTAAACTAAAGACTTAACTTGTCATTTCATGACTAAACTTTGCATGCTGAATATCACATAGATCGTAGCATATAAAGTGTATAATCCCTACGTCAAAATGGACCCTTTTTGTTCTTGATAACATTTTATTATAGACTATGGTATCCAGGTGAGCAATAAAGGAACATATTGGCCTTCTTGTTTAAGATAAAGGTACATTTGGCCTTCTTGTTCAAAATATTTACACCCTGTCCGTTTGCACAGGTTATTTAAATGCATCTGCTTCCCTTTAAGTCATGCGCGGCGTCTTTGATGCTTATCATCACAATTCGTCTTGTTAATGTTATTGGAATGAATTTGATAAATTCGAATTGTTGTATTTGTCAATTATTTACCATTCGGATTAGAATATTTAAAGAGTAGTTTTCTAATACCCCCTGAGTTGGTATTTGTAACCGGTTATCATTAGTAATGTACATATGTATACTTGAGGTGCGCTTCGTGAAAACCTATCATTAGTAATGTTCATATGTATACTTGAGGTGCGCTTCATGAAAACCTATCATTAGTAATGTTCATATGTATACTTGAGGTGCGCTTCATGAAAACCTATCATTAGTAATGTTCATATGTATACTTGAGGTGCGCTTCATGAAAACCTATCATTAGTAATGTTCATATGTATACTTGAGGTGCGCTTCGTGAAAACCTATCATTAGTAATGTTCATATGTATACTTGAGGGGTGCGCTTCATGAAAACCTATCATTAGTAATGTTCATATGTATACTTGAGGTGCGCTTCGTGAAAACCTATCATTAGTAATGTACATATGTATACTTGAGGTGCGCTTCATGAAAACCTATCATTAGTAATGTTCATATGTATACTTGAGGTGCGCTTCGTGAAAACCTATCATTAGTAATGTTCATATGTATACTTGAGGTGCGCTTCGTGAAAACCTATCATTAGTAATGTACATATGTATACTTGAGGTGCGCTTCGTGAAAACCTATCATTAGTAATGTTCATATGTATACTTGAGGTGCGCTTCGTGAAAACCTATCATTAGTAATGTTCATATGTATACTTGAGGTGCGCTTCGTGAAAACCTATCATTAGTAATGTTCATATGTATACTTGAGGTGCGCTTCGTGAAAACCTATCATTAGTAATGTTCATATGTATACTTGAGGTGCGCTTCGTGAAAACCTATCATTAGTAATGTTCATATGTATACTTGAGGTGCGCTTCGTGAAAACCTATCATTAGTAATGTTCATATGTATACTTGAGGTGCGCTTCGTGAAAACCTATCATTAGTAATGTTCATATGTATACTTGAGGTGCGCTTCGTGAAAACCTATCATTAGTAATGTTCATATGTATACTTGAGGTGCGCTTCGTGAAAACCTATCATTAGTAATGTTCATATGTATACTTGAGGTGCGCTTCGTGAAAACCTATCATTAGTAATGTACATATGTATACTTGAGGTGCGCTTCGTGAAAACCTATCATTAGTAATGTTCATATGTATACTTGAGGTGCGCTTCATGAAAACCTATTATTAGTAATGTTCATTCCGTGTATAGTGTGTAAAGCAAAACTAAACCTGCACATACAGCACGTGCGACCAGTGGAGACTCAGATATATTTGAGAATCCGCATCTATAGATCTGTATCTGGATCTGCACTGGTCGATCTAGAGTCACAGACGGTTCCAAGAAACTTCACATGCATTTCAAATCCATGCATTAATTATACTTTCATTATTAAAGAATTTCCATAATGTTTGCCTAGATGTTTTCGAAGTTGTCTGTTTCATATTTATTTATATTTGGGAAATCGTTAACGTATACATGAAAATGTTATATCTGTGTAAAGTAAACCTGCGCACATAGCACGTGCTACCAGTGTAATCTAAGATCAATATGAGAATCCGCATATAGCTGTATCTGGCTCTACTATGGTTGAGCGATAGTCACAGACGGTTCTAAGAAACGTGTTAACCCTTGCCATCGTGTAGACGCAGTTTAATGCATATATATGAAGCAGTCGACTGTTGAAAACAATGAAGCAAAAGTAGAAATTGTTCAAATTCTCTTTCTGTCACAAGTCAACAAGGGTTCAAACAAACTTCTGTTCCTTGTGTCACATAAAGACGCAAGTTTACACATATAATGCGACATATGCAATTTTTGTAACAAACAGAGAAATTATTAAAAACGAACAATTCCTCCTTTTGCCACAATAGTGACCGATCACAGACGGATCTAAGAACATTCTTAGCCTTCAACCACATGAAGACTCACTTTGACATACATGAATATCAA
Source organism: Serripes groenlandicus (assembly GCA_031761405.1). Lineage (NCBI taxonomy): Eukaryota > Metazoa > Mollusca > Bivalvia > Cardiida > Cardiidae > Serripes > Serripes groenlandicus. The sequence continues at coordinate 43,642,749 of JASEVX010000010.1, read as the reverse complement.
GCAGACGACTTTTGGAAACATTTTGACAAAAGAAATATTTGCCGAGCTATATCTGCTTTTACCACTATGTTTTGAACTTTTATCAAGTAATAATACGTTCGTTTAGGTATTTTCCATATAATCGCCTAGATGTTTTCAAAGTCATGCGTTCCAGATTTATTTGCATGTTGGATCAAATAAACGTGTACTTGATGTGCGCTCCATAAAAACCTATCAAGGACGACTTTTGAAATTGTGATATAAGTAGAAATTGCTAAAAATGAGCAAGATTCCCTTTGCCACTATGTTAAATTTCTCTTATTAGAAATATAGAGAATAACTAACTGCATGTTTTTCATATAGAATTTATGTCACAAGGGAACAAAGGGGTAATTTGGTTAAAATCACGAAACCGTAGGTTGAGTGATTTTACACCAAATTACCCCTTTGTTCCCGAGTGACATAAATTCGATATCAAAAACATGCAGTTAGTTATTCTATTTATTATATATCTGGAATAAATCTCCCCTTTATTTTAAAGAAACATATAAAAAAAAAATGACTTGGCCTTAGGTTTATGAATGTTACGTAACCAAATACTGCTGCTTCTATTTGGCGCCAAATGACTAGCGTTATGACGTCAAAACCGCTGACGTGACGTCATTTTCCTAGTAGTCGGTCTCAGTTTTTTTTAAATTCCTAGTATTAAACCCACTTTAAATTCCAAAGATGTTCCAAATCTAAAAAAAAGTAGTTCCGGCAAAAATGATATCATCACTAGTGATGATATAAAAAAAACTAAAAGTGTTATCGTCACAGTGTTAGTTATCATTTTTTTAAAAATTGATATTGATTTTATGTCACTTAAATTTCAATGCAAAATTTGGATAGGTATGTAATAAATTGTTTTATCACAGATTTATAAGATGGCACCGCGTTAAAATGACGTCATCGAAACGTGCATAACGTAATATAAGGATATGACAAAAGAGACGTAGTGATAGACGAAACTAAAAGACAAAGGTCTGTGGTCTGTACAATAAAAATAGTGGTGCAAAGGAAACAGAACCGTGCGCGCATCAAAGTTGCGGATGTGATATTATTTTGCCGGTCACTATTACCACAGGCGTCCGAATTTCTATTACAGCAAAAAATGCGAAAAATCACATAATACCTCGTTAAAATACTCAAAAAGTCTCTCTATATTGTCTATACGCTTTGATAAAAAATGATCGTAATGGCAATTTGGGGAATCCCGCACGTGTTGCTATAAATAGCCCCTCTATACGTCCATATAGTGTAATAATAATGACAAGGTGTGCAACGGTGTTTTACCCCCTCGCTCGATTCGGGCTATAATTTCCGCAGAAAAACGTCTAAAACGACCTGGTCCCAGGTAGAGACAGGTTCATAAATGATTTTTCTTATAATCCACCACATCAATATTTGCCAACCGACAAAACGCCGGGAATAATATTATTTTTGGAAGAAAAATGATTAAATGCCAACCCCAACAAACATTGCTCAGGTATATTCTAAAAAAGCGCGTCATTTCGCGTTAAATATTCGCTACGGAACGTGACAAAATATTGATGTGGTGGATCACGAGAAAAATCATTTATGAACCTGACTCTACCTGGGACCAGGTCGTTTTAGACGTTTTTCTGCGGAAATTATAGCCCGAATCGAGCGAGGGGGTAAAACACCGTTGCACACCTTGTCATTATTATTACACTATATGGACGTATAGAGGGGCTATTTATAGCAACACGTGCGGGATTCCCCAAATTGCCATTACGATCATTTTTTATCAAAGCGTATAGACAATATAGAGAGACTTTTTGAGTATTTTAACGAGGTATTATGTGATTTTTCGCATTTTTTGCTGTAATAGAAATTCGGACGCCTGTGTTATTACCGGGCACTATTTAGGAAATTATCTCATTTTGTGTGATAAACCTGCTCGTATATCACGATTAGGAGTTCAGGTTTGTAGTAATTAATCACGAAGGCCGAATGGCCTGAGTGATTTATTTATACACACCTGAACGACACATCGTGATATAAGAGCCGGTATATCATTCAAAATGAGATCTATTTTAATTCTAGCACTTGTTTATAACTTGAAGTGATACAAATTAAGGGGAAACTATGTTTTTACATGACGTTGTTTTCCTTGATAAAATCACGTGTAGGCTATTCTATCTTTTCTCCCCATTGTATTTGTTTTGGAAATATTCGATTTTGTTAACTAACAAAACATTTTGATATCCGTTTTATAAACAGTCTATGAACATTTTATTTTTTTAATACCTTTTTCAAATTCTTACACAACTTTTTCGACCGCGTCAACAATGTTGGTAAAGCACGTGAATGACGTCATTTAAAAAGTTACGTCACCGTTACAATTCAAATTTCCAAACGGCATTTACAACAAAAGCTCGTGACTTCATTCATTAAATGTCAAGCCCAACGTAGTAACGCATGCGCTCTGAGAAACGTTGTATGAAAAATACTCGGGAGGGAATTTCAACAGCCAAAAATAGTTTCGGAAACTTAGAGTGATTTAGATCACGCTCAAATCCTTCTTTGTGTATAGAAGAGAAATTGTCAATAGTGTTAGAAATTAGTGACTGACGGGAATGGGGAATTTACATAGAGAATTTTAACTGAGGTATAATAATTCATATTTACGCCTAGATGTTTTCAAAGTCTTTATTTGTATGTGGGAAAGAAGTAACGTGTACTTGAGGTACACTCCATGAAAACCTACGATTTGTAATTGTCTTTCCGTGTAACGTTTATGAAGATAAAATAAACCTGCACTCATAGCATGTGCGACCTGTGTAAACCAAAATCAATGTGAGAATCCGCATATATCTGTATCTTACGGTGTACCATTAGGGCCATCGTGCTATCGTGCACACGCGATGCCACGATAGCACGATGACACTACGACACGATGACACGATGGTGATGGTACGATGACACGATGGTGATGACACGATAGCACGATGACGATGGCGCGATGACACGATGGTGATGACACGATGACGATGACGCGATATTACGTCGCGTCATCGTCATCGTGCCATCATGCCATCACCATCGTGTCATCGTGTCATCACCTTGGTACTATCGTGCCATCACAATCATGTCATTGTGTCATCGCGCCATCGTCATCGTGCTATCGTGTCATCACCATCGTGTCATCGTACCATCACCATCGTGTCATCGTGTTATCGTAGCATCGCCTTCCTGTCTGACATGCGCATAAACTCGCAATTGCGTCATGATGTCGTCTGAGGAAGAAAGCGGTAAGTATTTAATGCAGGTTACTTTATAATACTTACCGGTTAGGGTTAGGTTTTTTCCTCAGACGACATCATGACGCAAGTGCGAGTCTATGCGCATGCCAGACAAGAAGGCGATGCTACGATAACACGATGACACGATGGTGATGGCACGATGACACGATGACGATGACGCGATGTAATATCGCGTCATCGTCATTGTGTCATCGTGTCATCACTATCGTGTCATCGTATCATCGCGCCATCGTCATCGTGCTATCGTGTCATCACCATCGTGTCATCGTACCATCACCATCGTGTCATCGTGTCATCACCATCGTGTCATCGTACCATCACCATCATGTCATCACCATCGTGTCATCGTACCATCACCATCATGTCATCGTGTCATCTTGTCATCACCATCGTGTCATCGTGTCATCACCATCGTGTCATCGTGCCATCGGGGCATCGCGTGTGCACGATAGTACGATGGCCCTAACGGTACACCATAGTATCTGGATCTACACTGCTAGATCGATAGTCACAGACGGTTCCAACGACGTCTTAACACTTTCCCACATGTAGACGCATGATGATACATATGATGTGACTTATGAAAACATTGTGGCAAATGTAATCAAAGCGCCAATGGCACTGTAGTGGCGATCGTATGGAAAATCCTGCAAAGTAACAAGCAGTATATCGGTGTAGGGCTTGCGATGACTCTGGTGCGGGTATATTTGAGAATGTATCAACCCTGCATCTTTTGACAGTAGAATAATGTTAGTTTGCCAGAATGTTGTCTTGGTGATTATTTAGTTACGTTCTGAAATTGGTCATGATGTGTTCAAAATTAGGCCATTTCAAAGTTATGAAAAATCTAGTTGGTATTCGATAGACTCCCGTTTTAGCTCATTAGAATGGCTATTATCTAAATTGTTCGGGTAATCACATGTTTATTACCAGGTCGTTAGGCCATATTAAGATAAAATATATTTTACACTCTAGAAATGACTAAATTATCAAGAAAGGAGAGAAAACAGTATCCATTAGTTTGGTGTATGTTTTAATGATGTCTGATATTAAACAGGTCTGTTCAATTTAGTCCCTTCACATTGCATGATTGAGAGTTGTCAAAGACATATAAACACAGTGTATTTATATGTCTCTGAGGTTATTAAACTGCTTCGAATAATGTGAGTGCAAAAGCAAACACAAAACATGCTCCAAAAGCACAATTTCACTATTTGCCAAACTGTTCAATTTATAAAAAATATAGGCATATATAATAATGCTCGATCTCCAAACTAAATTAGGCTACACTGTCAGCATTGATTGCTAATTGACTCTAGAACGTGCAGACGTGTATACATAACGTGTGTACACACTGACATCGTGCGTCCTTTAAACCTTTGTAAACCAGTCTTATCATCTAGACGCTTTCATATATTTAAACAACTACAAAATAAAGCGTTTATAATATTGAGATTTACAAGCTCTTCTGGTTTTTGGTCTCGCGAGCTATTTATAGAACCTTTTGGAATTTCCAGATTTGAGTATCATCAGAGTTGCCGTTATTTGCAAGGCAGAACGCGCAATGATATTTATTATCTGCCAAATCATGACGAAGATAATATTTACATATTTTAACTCTATGTAGATAATGTCTCGATAAAACTCAAATATTAGTAACAATCCGGTATCAAAGTAGCACTGACATAATAATTATTAATCACGTCTCTGCATCAATGATGGAACTATAACGGATGTGAGTAAATTAGTTTGCAGTAAGGAAAAAAAAATATCAACCGATTGTTCAAAACCGATTATGTAAATATTTTTCGTTGTTGTTGTTTCTGTTAGCATTGTGGCGATTGTCAAACCAATCGCCACAAAAATGGTTTAAAACGAGCTGTTCTTCATACAGCCACAATGTTGAAAACATTGTTACAAAAGGAGATATTGTTCAAAATGAAAAAAATAAATCATTTTGTCACAGTGGTTTCTTTTAGTAAAGAATATAAATAGTTATACTTTCAATTATTCAATTTCAATTTCTATGCTTTTGCCTTGTTTGATGTTTTTAAAGTCGTCTGTTTCATTAGTCGCCGGGCAGAAGCCCGCGACTTATATTTGTTAATAGCTTTTCGGAAATGACATGAGAGCGCGAGTTATTATTAGAAAAAAACTATGTCTTGAACATATTAAAATTGTCTTTGCACACAGAGCACGTTCGACCAGTGTGTGAGAATACACATATATCTGTATCTGAATCTACACTGGTCCATCGATAGTCACAGACGGTTCTAATAAACTGTTTAACCCGTTCCCTCATGTAGACGCAGTTTCAGGCATTTGAAACAATCGATTTTTGAAACATTGTAGCAAATGTAGTAAGTGTTCAAAATCTCTCCCTTTCTAGTTCAAACAAACTTATTTACCCTTTAACTCATGTAGACGCAGTTTAATGCATTTGAAGCAGTCGACTTTTGAAAACATTGTAGAAAATATAAAAAGTGTTCAAAAGTTCTCCCTTTCTAGTCTAGACAACGAAGGTTCAAACAAACTTCATAAGTCTTTCCCTCGTGTAGACGCAGTTTTAAGCATATATATGAAGTAGTCTACGTTTGAAAACATTGTAGCAAAAGTTGTTATTGTTCATATTTCTCTTCTTGACAAAACTCAAAGTATTCAAACAAACTTCTTAACCTTTTTTCACATGTAGACGCAACGCAGTTAAATGCATTTGAAGCGATTTTTGAAAAAATTTGTGTGACAAACGGAGAAACAAGCCGGTAGGCGACGTGGGATTCGCCTCTGCATATATATGAAGAACTAGCGCGAAAGGGTCACTATTGTGGTGACTTGGTGAACACTGGTGAAAAGTGTGCACCTTGTAAAAACACTCTCTGGTCAACAAACCATGTTTTGTCACCATGCCAAGACGCTTTCGTCTACACCCAACCCTTTCCACTTGTTTTTTTTTCGCCTTTGCGTATTTCGCAAACTTCCGGCTCTAGCTCGGAAACCCGATCTCGGAGGTCAATGACGTAAAATAACTTTTTTGTAGCTCTTGAATAGCTCTATGATATAGTGTAATAAAATCGCTATCGAATACTACCATTGTAGCGTTAGGGGCGATTGAAGTCAAAATGACTGTAAAAATACCCTATCTTTGAATGGCTACCATTCGGAAACAAAGGCCTAAATCAAACATCGTAACGGATATATTTTTTCTAAATATCTAGAAGTATCTATGACTGAAGTTTCAGCTCTCTACATTTAAAACTGTAGGAGAAGATAGAAAAATGATTTGGGTCCTTAAAACGCGTATTTTTGCTATCTGCATAGCAATGGCTATGTTTGAAAGGCTACCATTTGAAAACAAAGGCCTAAATCAAAAATCGTACCTGATACGTTTTTTATAAATATCTTGAAGTATCTATAACCGAAGTTTCAGCTCTCCACATTCAACACTGTCGGAGAACATAGAAAAACGTTTTTTGTTCTTAAAACGCGCTTTTTTGATAGCTGCATAGCAACGGATGGGTCCTTAGCAACGAAACTCAAACGCGCATTCCCTGAGCTTATTTGGCACCTTTTCACCAAGTTTCATTGGAATCGATCGATACAAATATTTGGACATACTGACAGACACGCACGCACGCACGCACGCACGCACGCACGCACGCACGCACGCACGCACGCACGCACGCACGCACGCACACACACACACACACACACACACACACACACACACACACACACACACACACAGACGGAAAAGCCTGATAAGGGATACCTAGCCTAGCGAATCCCAACAGACGGAAAAGCCTGACAATAAGGGATACCTAGCCTAGCGAATCACAATTATTCAAAACTAACTATTCCTCCTTCTGCCACAATGGTGACAAGTCAGAGGGATCTCAGAAAATGCACATTCAGCACATGTAGAAACACTTTGACGTACATGATTATTAAACAGACGACTTTTGAAAACTCTGTGACAAAAGTAGGAATTGCTAAAAATGAGCAATTTCTCCCTTTGCCACTATGTTTTGAACTTTTTTCAAGTAATAATACGTTTATTTAGGTATTTTCCATATATCCGCCTAGATGTTTTTTTGGGATTCGCTAGGCTAGGTATCTCAAGTAAACAAAGCTGTTTGTATAAGTATAACGGAATGGTTTGAACATTTTAATCAGTTGTACAAAACGGAAGACACCGAGTGTAACGAAAATTTGTTGTCTAATATTATTCATGATTGCGACGATTAATATCTAAATGAGCCTATCTTGCCAGACGAAATATCGAATAGCTTGAAACGTATAAAGTCAAACCGCTCTGCAGGCCCTGATGGAATTTGCATTGAAATGTATAAACATACTGTTCATAGCATGTTACCCTTTTTAACTCAGTTATTCAACGCAATATTTGAAAAAGGTCAATTTCCTAGTACATGGAGTAATAGTGTTCTGGTTCCTTTACACAAAAAAGGACCATCTAATAACCCTAACAACTACAGAGGTATTTCGCTTATCAATAGTTTATGTAAAATATTTATTAATGTTCTTAGTAACAGACTTTCGATTTGGGCCGAAGATAAAAAGCTATTGGATGAAGCACAAGCAGGGTTTAGAAAACAATATAGTATTATTGATAATACTTTTATATTACAATCGCTCACTCAAAAGTATCTTTCTAAAAAACGGATAGATTTTATTGCTTATCTATTGATTTTGAGGAATCCGCTGTGGTCGAGTGGTTAGCGTCGGGGATTTCGAAACCGGGTGTCCCGGGTTTGATCCCCAGTCGCGGCACTACGGCATGGTGGAGTGCCCTTGGGCAAGGCACATTTTCTAGCCTAGTACTGGTTTGTTTACCCAGGGATCATGAATAATTAAATTTAATTGCGCGCTAAATGACCTTAGCTGTCGATGCGCCATAAAACAATATACATTCATTCATTCTATTGATTTTGAAAAAAGCATTTGACTATGTTAATCATGATAGACTATGGGATTCTCTTCAACGGCGTGGTATAAGTGGACAATTTCTGAAAATCTTTAAATCAATGTACCAACAACTTAGTTTTAATGTTAAAATATCAGATTCTTTATTAAAACCTATAACATGTGAAAGAGCTGTGGAAGCTCACCGATTATTTTCATCATTTTTATTAATGATCTTATCGAATATTTAAGACAAGAATGCAAAACGGGTATTTTCGTATCTAATAACATTGAGGAGATTCTTGCCCTTTTGTTTGCAGACGACGTTTCTTGTGTATCCGACACTGTAATTCGCTTACAGCAGCAGTTAAATACTATCCAAAGATATTGTCAAACAGTAGGAATGAAACTAAATTTAGACAAAACTAAAATAATGGTTTTCCGAAATGGTGGTATTATAAAGCAAAACGAGAAATGGTTTTATAACGGAAAAGAAATTAAAACTGTCTCCTGTTATAAATATTTAGGTTCACACTTTACATCACGTTTATGTTGAACAAAAAGTAAAAATAATCAATCAGCACAAGCAAAAAAAGCATGCTTTGGAATTTTTAGATCACAAAAAAAATTTGGTTATTTTAGTCCACAAGATGCTTTCAAATTATTTGATTCGATGGTTAAACCAATTCTCTGTTTCGCGTCAGATATATGGGGCTATGAATATAGCCATACTATTGAGAACGTTCATATCAACTTGAACGCATTAGTTGTCTAAATCAGAATACTGCCGATTTCTTTGCTTTAAGTGAATGTGTTAGATATCCTCTTGCTGTATCATATATGTCACAATGCATTAAATTCTGGCTTAAGCTGACGGAAATGTCAAATACAAGATACCCAAAGCAATGTGATTATATGCCCCGAAGACTCGATGAAGTTGGCAGAAATACATGGGCGACTAAAATAAAACATTTATTACATGAAAACGGTTTTGGGTTTGTGTGGATATCTGATGGAGTAGGAGATTCGTCCCAATTTCTGAAGATATTTAGACAACGTTTAATAGATTGTTCTCTCCAAGTCTTGCAACAAAAATAGGTGATTCATCAAAAGAAAATTATTATAAATACTTTAAATCACTACTAAATACGGAAAGATATTTATCAATTGATATGTCGTTTAATAATCGTCGTATATTATCAAATTTCAGATGCTCAAGCCTTTGTTTAAATATTGAAAAAGGTAGACATCAAAAAATGATCATAACTTACGTTTTTGTGATTTTTGCATTAAACGAAATATACATGTGGTGGAGGATGAGTTCCATTTATTGATGGTATGTCCTGCTTATGTTGATCTCAGGACTTTATACTTCTACGCGAAATGGAAATCATCATATCCAACAAAAAAACTATTCTATGAAATAATGGCTGATCCCAGACCGATGTGCATAAAATCTCTTGCGAAACTTTTGGTCGAGTCGTTTAAAATCAGGAAGTTAAGTTATATGGAAAATACTATAAGCTAACCCTTACATGTTTTCAATTCCTATATTATTAGATTAAACATCATTCTTATATGTATTGTATACATTGTGCATAATTGGCATGAACTCTCTATATGAAAACAATTTAGTATACTATTCGGTTAATATTAAATTCTGTGTAACAGATTTTATGTATTAACACTTTGTGCAACACAATTGTAACAAAGAACTTTGAAAACATATCGACCTTATGATAGAAATATTATTACTTCAACCTCTCTAAGGTGATGTCACTCATGTGGACTTATTTTGTAAATGTAAATTTGTATAATGGGCCAGAGGCCTAAATTACTGAATAAACATATTGTATTGTATTGTATTGTATTGTATCCCTTATTGTCAGGCTTTTCCGTCTGTGTGTGTGTGTGTGTGTGTGTGTGTGTGTGTGTGTGTGTGTGTGTGTGTGTGTGTGTGTGTCAGTGTGTTCAAATATGTGTAAGTCACAGCTCCACAGCGATAACTGACGGATCGATTCCAATGAAACTTCGTGAACAGGTGCCAAATAAGCTCAGGGTGTGCGCGTTTGAGTTTCTTTGCTAAGGACACATCCGTTACTATGCAGCTATCAAAAAACCGCGTTTTAAGAACAAAAAACATTTTTCTATGTTCTCCTACAGTGTTGAATGTGGAGAGCTGAAACTTCGGTTATAGATACTTCAAGATATTTAGAAAAAACGTATTAGTTACGATTTTTGATTTAGGCCTTTGTTTTCAAATGGTTGCCTTTCAAACATAGCCGTTGCTATGCAGCCAGCAAATAAACGCATTTTAAGGAGCCTTATCATTTTTCTATCTTCTCCTACAGTTTTAATTGTAGAAAGCTGAAACTTCAGTTATAGATACTTCCAGATATTTAGAAAAAATATATCTGTTACGATTTTTGATTTAGGCCTTTGTTTCCAAATGGTAGCCTTTCAAAAATAGGGTCTTTTTGCAGTCGTTTTTGACTTCAATCGCCCCTAGCGCTGCAGAGGTAGTATTTGATAACAATTTCATTACACCATCTCATAGAGCTATTGAAGAGCTACAAATAGTGTTTTTACGTCATTGATATCCGACCTCGGGTTTCCGATCTAGAGGCGGAAGTTTGCAAATTACGCAAATGCGAAAATAACTAAGGGGAAAGGGTTGGGTGTAGGCATGGTGATAAAATAGGGTTGCTTGACCAGAGAGTGTTTTTACAAGCTTCACACTTTTCACCAGTGTTCACCAAGTCGTCACAATAGTTACCCTATTACAATAGTTCTACATATATATATGCAAAGGCGAATCCCACGTCGTCTACCGGCTTGTAAAGTCATGTCTTCATATTTATTTGTATGCGCGAAAGAAATAACGTGTACTTGAGGTCCATGGAAACCTACGATCTGTAGTTTGTTTCCGTGTAAAGTTTGAGAAGATAAAATAAACCTGCACACAGAGGTCGTGCGACCCGCGTAGTCTCAGATGAATGTAAGAATCCGCGTATATCTGTATCTGGGTCTACACTGGTCGATCGATAGTCACAGACGGTTCTTAGACACGTTTTAACCATTTCCCTCATGAAGACACAGTTTGATGCATATGCAGCAGTCGACTTTTGAAAACATTGTTGCAAAAGTAGAAATTGTTCAAAACGAGCAATTTGTTCTTTTGTCTCAAGTCAACGAGGGTTCGAACAAACTGCTTAAGCCCTTTCCCATATGTAGACGCATATTGATACATACGATGCGACTTTTGAAAACATTGTGACAAACGCAGAAATGGTTCAAAACGAGCAGTTAGTTCCTCCTTATGCTACAATGTTGACAAGTCACGGAGTGATCTAAAACAGTTCTTAGCTTTTTCAGCACATGTAGACGCATTTTGCCGTGCATGAATATGAAGAAGACCAGTTTTGAAAACATTGTGGCAAATGTAGAAATTGTTCAAAACGAGCAGTTCCTCCTTATGCCACAATGTTGACAAGTCAAGGAGGGATCTAAAACAATTATTAGCCTTTCAGCACATCTAGACGCATTTTGCCGTTCATGAATATGAAAAAGACCAGTATTGAAAACATTGTGACAAAAGGTGAAATTGTTCAAAACGAACAATTTCACATCTATATATAGTAAGCAGGTGCCCGTTAGTTGATGCAGATTTTGGTACAGGATTGATACTAAGATTTGAGATGTATAGACGATCTACAAAGATGTAAATATTAGCATTCTTCATGTTTAGGCAGATCATTGCGCGTTTTATCAGCCATGCAAAGTATGACGCATGAGTCTGTGGAAATTCCAAAATGTCCTATTAATAGCTTGCCAGACTGGTTTTCGATAATTTTTAATCTCAATATTATAAAAACGCTTTATTTTGTAATTTTGCAATGAACTGGTTTAAATGATTTTGATATAAAGGGAGGTAATACAGAAATTATTACATTATTCTTAGATTCTATGTTGAATATAGTACAAATACATTATTTAACACTTTTAGTAAGATCCTACTATAAAGATATATTTTGTAACCGAGTTGGAGATAAATCGAAAATATTTTGATATAATCGGAAGTAATATAGACTGAGACATTTTCTTAAAATAGTTTATTTTATTGAAAATACCTTAAATGCGTTACGTGACAATAAAAAGAAGCTCTTCATTTGAGCTTGCTTCTTGTAAGATCATGACAATAGATGCTCGTCATACGTTAGAGGAGAAGAAGCAGGCATCACCTACTTGTGCAAGTTTGTGCCGAAATTCTCATACATTTAAACCTTCTAACAAATCTCGTCAGATAGCGTAGGTTGAAGAATAAGTAGTTCCACTTAACATGTTCCTTTCATACTAGAGCAAACTTGTTTTTAAAGACCATCCATGGGAAGAGAACAATCAGGTGGTCTTTAACCCTTTCCCACATTCAACACATCTGCAGCAGATGACTGGGAATATCCAGGCAAAAACACGGAAAAGCTCTATAAATGTAGATAATTACTTAACAAAATTGAAAACATTGTGGCAAAACATGAAATTGCTTGTTTTCAAAAGCTGTCGGCTGCAGAGGCGTCAGAAAGCGTCTGTATGATAAACAGTGTCATCTCTGCAGAAAATGAGTGATTGGGAAATAAAAAGTTGGTTTCTATAGACAGGGTGTTGCTAAACAAAGTTTGACTTTTGCACAGGTTTGACTGTAAATGAGAATAATTTCAGGAACAGACTCACTTTCAAGTTAACTTACTCCAGTTATGCCAGAGCTTAATTAGTTAAATTTAGTTTGATATGATTTGTCTGATCTCTAACTGGAGCACTCCCAACCCAATCCAGGGGTTGTCAGTTCGAACCCTAGCACGGCCACCATCCGACGTTTGACAAAGGTCACTGTGACAAGCGGCATTCGTCTTCCACCAATGGGCTAACAGTCATTGTGGTAAAGCAGCCAGTTGCCTGGAAAGAATGTTTTGTGGAATAGTCAGTACTGGTGTGAGAAAGCTAGGAAATACATTATAGAATATAATGCTACAATACATTTATCAATAGGAGCAGCTCTTTACCGAGATACTGCTTGTTACTTTGCAGGATTTTCTACACGATCGCCACTACAGTGCCTTCGGCGCACTAATTTCCATGTGTAACCCCTTTCATGTTGAATTGTGTTTTAAAACAGTTTTTCTCTGATTTGTGGAACATATCATTTGTTATTGTGCATTTTATTCTTTGGGGCTTTTGTAAAGCATAATTCTTCACTGTACTTTCCGTGTACAGTTTGTAAAGCAAAACTAGACCTGCACACACAGCACGTGCGACCAGTGGAGACTCAGAACTATTTTAGAAACCGCATATATAAATCTGTATCTTGATCTGCATTAGTTGATCTAGAGTCACAGACGGTTCCAAGAAACTTCACATCCATTTCACACATGTAGACACATCTATAAATCTGTATCTGGATCTGCACTAGTCGATCTAGAGACACAGACGGTTCCAAGAAACTTCATATGCATTTCACACATGTAGACACATCTATAAATCTGTATCTGGATCTGTATTGGTCGATCTAGAGACACAGACGGTTCCAAGAAACTTCACATCCATTTCACACATGTAGACGCATCTGTAGGTCTGTATCTGGATCTGCACTAGTCGATCTAGAGTCACAGACGGTTCCAAGAAACTTCACATCCATTTCACACATGTAGACACATCTATATATCTGTATCTGGATCTGTACTAGTTGATCTAGAGTCACAGACGGTTTCAAGAAACTTCACATCCATTTCACACATGTAGATGCATCTATATATCTGTATCTGGATCTGCACTAGTCGATCTAGAGTCACAGACGGTTCTAAGAAACTTCACATCCATTTCACACATGTAGACACATCTATATATCTGTATCTGTATCTGGATCTGCACTGGTCAATCTAGAGTCACAGACGGTTCCAAGAAACTTCACATTCATTTCACACATGTAGACACATCTACATGTGTATATCTGGATCTGCACTAGTCGATCTATATTCACAGACGGTTCCAAGAAACTTCACATCCATTTCACACATGTAGACGCATCCATAGGTCTGTATCTGGATCTGCACTAGTCAATGTAGAGTCACAGACGGTTCCAAGAAACTTCACATCCATTTCACACATGTAGACACATCTATATATCTGTATCTGGATCTGTACTAGTTGATCTAGAGTCACAGACGGTTCCAAGAAACTTCACATTCATTTCACACATGTAGACATATCTATATATCTGAATCTGTATCTGCACTGGTCGATCTAGAGTCACAGACGGTTCTAAGAAACTTCACATCCATTTCACACATTTAGACACATCTATATGTCTGTATCTGCACTAGTTGATCTAGAGTCACAGACGGTTCCAAGAAACTTCACATCCATTTCACACATGTAGACGCATCTATATATCTGTATCTGTATCTGCACTAGTTGATCTAGAGTCACAGACGGTTCCAAGAAACTTCACATCCATTTCACACATGTAGACGCATCTATATATCTGTATCTGGATCTGCACTAGTCGATCTAGAGTCACAGACGGTTCCAAGAAAATTCACATCCATTTCACACATGTAGACGCATCTATATATCTGTATCTGGATCTGCACTAGTCGATCTAGAGTCACAGACGGTTCCAAGAAACGTCACATCCATTTCACACATGTATACACATATATATATCTGTATCTGGATCTGTACTAGTCGATCTAGAGTCACAGACGGTTCCAAGAAACTTCACATCCATTTCACACATGTATACACACATATATATATATCTGTATCTGGATCTGCACTAGTCGATCTAGAGTCAAAGACGGTTGGTTCCAAGAAACTTCACATCCATTTCACACATGTAGACATATGTATATATCTGGATCTGCACTAGTCGATCTAGAGTCATAGACGGTGCCAAGAAACTTCACATCCATTTCACACATGTAGACGCATCTATAGGTCTGTATCTGGATCTGTACTAGTCGATCTAGAGTCAAAGACGGTTCCAAGAAACTTCACATCCATTTCACATTGTAGACATATTTATATATCTGGATCTGCACTAGTCGATCTAGAGTCATAGACGGTGCCAAGAAACTTCACATCCATTTCACCAATTAGACACATCTATATATCTGTATCTGTATCTGCACTAGTTGATCTAGAGTCACAGACGGTTCCAAGAAACTTCACATCCATTTCACACATGTAGAAGCATCTATAGGTCTGTATCTGGATATGCACTAGTCGATCTAGAGTCATAGACGGTTTCAAGAAACTTCACATCCATTTCACACATGTAGACATATTTATAGATCTGTATCTGTATCTAGATCTGCACTGGTCAATCTAGAATCACAGAATGTTCCAAGAAACTTCACATCCATTTCAGACATGTAGACTCACCTATATATCTGTATCTGGATCTGCACTGGTCGATCTAGAGTCACAGACGGTTCCAAGAAATTTCACATCCATCTCACACATGTAGACCCATTTTGAGGCATTTGAAACTTGCAACTTTTCAAACTATGTGACAAAACGAGAAAATGGTCAAATCGGAAAAAGTTCTCCTTTTGTCGCACTAATTTCAACTCCATTCATTAATTATGCTATCTTTATCAAGGAATTTCCATACTTTTGCCTAGATGTTTTAAAAGTCGTTTGTTTCACATGTATTTGTATTTAGGGAAATCGTCAACGTGTACTTCAGAATGCGATCCATGAAAATGTCTCTATCTGTGTAAAGTACACACATAGCACGTGCTACCAGTTTAGACAAAAATCAATATGAGAATCTGCAAAATTCTGTATCTTAATCTGCACTGGTAGAACGATAGTCACAGACGGTTCTCACAATTGTTTTAACCCTTTCCCTCACGTAGACGCAGTTAAATGCATCTTGAAGCGATATTATTTGAACGTTTTTATGACAAACCGGAGATATTATTCAAAACCAGTTTCAGTACTTCACCACAACAGTCTTTCCAAGCAATTGACTGCTTTACCACATGTACTGTCCACATGTACTGTTACCTTATGAAGGAAGACGATTGTCGCTTATCGAATTATGTTTTTGCCAAACGTCGGAAAGATTGTTTGGCTGAGGTACGAACTCTGGGTGGACAGCCGCTTCGCTACCGACTGAATAAACAATTTAAACGGCTATTAATACAAAAGTATGAAGTATTGTTTCGTTTAAGCGAAATTTTTATTCGTAAATACGAAAGAAAAACGGGTAATTTACATATTTCAACAAAATGTCGACTAATTATTTCGTTTAAATATTTGCATCCTAAAAATATGTTGAATGTACACGTAAGCTACAGATCTGCAGTAGACGATTTGACATGTTTGTAAAAAGCAAAAACTGCCGCAATGTTTTAAAAAGACGTCTTACTATATATGCGTCATAATATCTGCATGTTAGGAAAGGGTTAATATACGTAACACGGAATTCGAGCATTTATATATGAACGATTCTAATAAAACTCTCTGATCTGAAGTATTGTATAGGTATATTGTACTCAACAGATGTATTTAGTTCGAGCAGAGTTGCAAAACAATAAACTTCTGAAATTCTGGCATGGACAAAATTCCCTACATATGATGAAATGCCATTTATCTAATGGAAATTCATACAAAAAATCCGTACATACTAAGGAATTATAACAGACGAAATCCTGTATATATACTGAAATGTCTCAGGCAAATCTCGGATAACCCGGACTAAATCCCGTATAATATAATGATATCGTTACACATAAATGCCGTACAAATAACGGATTTGACATAGAGGAAATTATTTACATATAATGGTTTTCGGCACATACAAAAATCACGTATAAATAATAGAAAAGTCACCACAAAACAACTTACCTGTTAATATAATGGAATCGTGATAGACAAAACTATCGTTCATATAATGGAAAAGTAAAAAAATAATTCCTGTAGGCCTACATACAATGGAATAATCACAAACAAAATCCGTATATATAATTAGAGCGACAGAGACACATCGCGCACCTATAATGAAATCATCACATATAGAATATCGCAATTCGCGTATAATGCAACTGCCACCGGAACGCCCATTTGCAGTCCGTCGCTACCTAAGAACATAGTGTTAATACATTCCAAATCAACAAATAAACCAGAACAAACGCTCACTAAGAAAGAATGTCGTAAAACTTTATACTTCGTGCACATGAAACGAGATAGTTCCACTCGGAGTTCGTCTGCAAGTAACATTCCAATATATGCGAAGGTCCGCATAATTACTATTGTCGTAATGTCATCTTTCCTATGTCTCATTGTAAATGATTGATAGGAGTTTAACGTCGCTGTAAACAATAGTTCAGTCATATCACGGCGGCAAGTGTATCTATCCACGCAGTTTTGAAAAACAATATTTAAACATCTGGTTTTATTTTCAAGAAGTTTTTCCGGATCACTTGGACTGTTAAAATACTCGGTTCGTGGCGATTACGTTGTCCGTATTTAGTAGAAAGTGCATACTAAGATATAAGCCGTATCAAAGTCTAAGTTACAGTTGTACATGATTTCAATCAGAAATTAAAATGATGTCTTTACACCTTGACCTTAAACAGACGGTTTTGGAAACTATTGAAGGAAACGACAAATAGCTTATAATGACTTCTCCTTCTTCCATTATATTAACAACATTACATATACTTAAGATACTTCCAACATTCTAATTGTTTGAACTTTTTCAATAAATATTTTCAAAGCAGACGATTCTTGAATAAATACTATATAACGAAGTCTCTGCTTATCCGAATCTTGAATAAATCCATATAACGAAGTCTCTGCTCATCCCCAATCTTGAATAAATATATATAACGAAGTCTTGCTCATCCCCAATCTTGAATAAAACATATATAACGAAGTCTCTGCTCATCCCCAATCTTGAAATAAATACCTAATAACGAAGTCATGCTCATCCCCAATCTTGAATAAATAATATATACCGAAGTCTCTGCTCATCCCAACCTTAATAAATACCTATTTAACGAAGTACTTGCTCCTCCCAATCTTGAACTAAATACAATAACCGAGTCTTGGCTACTCCCCAATCTTGAAATAAATACCACATAAACGAAGTCTCTGCTCATCCCAATCCTGAATAAATACTCATATAACGAAGTCTCTGCTAATCACAATCTTGAACTAAATACTATATAGCGAGGTCTTTGCTCACTCCCAACTTGAATAAATACTATATACGAAGTCTCTGCTCAACTCCAATCTCTGAATACAATAAAATATAACGAGTCTCTGCTCCATTCCCAAACTTGAATAAATACAACTCAAACAACGTCTCTGTCATCACCAATCTTGAACAATAAATCATAACCGAAGTCTCTGCTTAGCCCCAATCCTTGACTACAAACTAAATAACGCGAGTCACTGTCAACCCATATTGAATACCAATCTAATAATAACGACAGTATCTGCTACTCCCAATCTATAGAATAAATCCCATACTAACCGACAGTCTCTGCTACTCCAATCATGAATAAATTCTATACTAAACGAAGTCTCTGCTCATCTCCAATATTGAATAAATACCATAAGACGAAGTCTTTGTCATCCTCACTTCTTGAATAAACTACCATATCAACGAAGTCTCTGCTCACTCCAAGCGATATCTAAGATCTCGGAGTCAATAGACACTAATGCTCGAAATCAGCATGAGGCGAACAAGATAAAACCTCTCCCATAAGTCTACATCTAGGAGTTTGACCAGTAGACTCACTTACCACTAGATAGTAATTTAAGGGAGCGTTTGTCATCCACTATTCGTCTAAACAGTTCTACCCTCTATAGGACATAAGCCGCAAAGAATAATATCTGAAAATATACATAAATAAACATTACATCACTACCAAGACCTAACGTTCACCAAACAAGGACGATAATGAAAATGATTTTATTCTGCAATTTAGCACCTCGCCACTCGTTAGTAAGCATTGTTAATTTATGTACCACTTTTACAAATACTCACTACTTTCAAATTTTTCAGAAGTTCAGAAATTTAACCTTCCGATATTTATTCTCTCCAAAACAGCACAGATATCAATGAAACAATAAGAAGCAACGGATAACATGACTAACAAGGAGATTGAGCTGGAATAAACAATCCTACGAGTAATCAACCATATGGAGTATAACCTCATCCCTTTACACTACTTCACCCATACCACAGACAATCAACAGACGAACTAGGACAACACATGTATGCAAACAATGGAGGTGATCAGTCAGTTTCTTCCATTTACAACAAGTATTACTCCAGATCCTGAGATCTCGAAGCATACGCACTTGCAAAGAGCAATTACTCGTTTCACCAATTTAATGAGTTTAAAGTCGTCTGCCTAAACAACCATGCAGCATCGAAACAGGTCACATATGAACCCCACATAACTCGAGTTAGCAATCACTCATACTACCGCATTAAATAATGCAGTACGTCCAATTGTTAAGAGGTCAACACGTTGAACTTTATGGAATGAACTGCTGAAAACATAGTTCTCCTAGGAGTAAGTCAAACCTCCAGTACGACTCTAATACCTCCCCACTCTAACCTCCCCCCCAGTGCTCTCGCCTACATCGAACATACCCTTCCTTACGAACATCTACCCAAGTCCTTGCCCATAACTCACTCCTAAACATACAACCTCTTCCACCTCTAAACTCACAACAAATTTACCTACCCGTCAACACCACACCATCCGGCAAGCATCCTCTATCTCCCCGCAATACTACCTCACCACTGACCAACCTACCTGCAAATCACCATAAACCATATAACACTCCTTCCTACCAAAAACAGAAACGAACAAACGCGCCCCTCCCATACGCCTACAATCAAGATCAACAGGCGTACTGTTGCAACAAACTAAAAACCTCAACGCACCACTGTCATCACCCCAATATATCCTCCAGAACCCAAGAATAAACCCGTCACGACCTATTCTGATTCATATGTGAACTGAGAATACCCTGGAGCAGGTACTACCACCCAATCAGTAGGTAAACTCGTAGGAAAGTAAGACTCCCGCTAACCTAAATCGTACAAACCTTATCACGTTGCATAATATTACTTTTCATATTCATCTAGATATTGAACGAACCCAAACACAGCGAAGTTAAAATCTGCAACTTCTGAAAAAAATAGCAAAAGTATAATATCGAACACAGATGCGCACAAAATACAATGCCTTACAAAGTCAGTGGGCGAGGAGCTACAATTGCAAGACAAAGATCAACCTTATCCCAAAATCTCCAATGTTTAGACATTTAGCGTCAGTATGAAAAAGTTTATTTATTCTATCTTTACAGATATAATCTCATAGAGCTTATGACCTCTAAAGGTAAACTGATCATACGAAATGGAAGCACAAACGCACCCCTTCAACCTCTACTACCATATAGCTAATATGACTACATGCACACCAACCCCCAATCGACAACATTGGAGCGTATTATCTCAAGTCTGTCCACTGTCAGATTAGAGCAATCACTATCGTAACTAGATCCGAATCATAGCAAACTACCTTGGGGATGACGCCGAGACCTTCGATCTCATGGTAATTTACTCTTCCAGCATAGAGCGATGAGACAACGACTTCGTCATATTGAACTTTAATCAAATCAATTGGAGCATGAGAGACTCGTTATATAGTATTTAATCAGATTGGGGCATGCGCAGAGACTTCGCTTATATGGTATTATATCACAGATAGGGGATGAGCACGACTACTTCGTCTATATAGTTTGTATTCCACAATATTGGGAAGAGCAGCGACACTGTTATCCCCCTCAGAATATAAATTCACGATTGGCGCTACGCAGAGAACTTCGTTCATACTATTAATGTTCAAGCAGGGGCAGCGCAAGCAGACGTCTGTTATATAGTAATTTATTCAAGATTGGGACTCGAGCAGAGGACGCTGTATATATAATATATATTCCACGATTGGCGGATGAGCCAGAGACTTCGTTAAACTTAATCTTATTCAAGAATAGGGATGAAGCAAAGACACTCGCTATATCACGTACTTTATTCAAGACTTGTGGATGAGCCCAGAGACTTGTTATATAGCTCTTTATCTCAGGCATGGGAAGCGCAGAGGACATCGTTAATGTGGCTCATTTATTCAGCTTGGCGGATGACCAGAGACGACGTTCTACTGGTATTATAATCAAGCATGGGGATGAGCAGAGCACTCTCGTTAAATAGTATATATTTAACGGTTGGGAGATGCAGCAGAGACTTCGTATATATCATATTTAATCACGATTCGGGGACTGACGCAGAGACTTCGTTATATGGTATTATTCAACGATTGGCGGATGAGCTAGAGACATCGTTATATAGTGTTTATTCAGACTTGGGAAGAGCAGAGACATCTCGTTCAACACGTATTTAATCAAGAACTTGGGGATTCGAGTCACGAGACTTAGTTATATGTATTTACTTCCAAGATTCGGGATAAGCAGAGACTTCGTTACTAACGTATATAATCAAGACTCGTCCTGCTTTGAAACACTAATTATTGCAACAAAGTTCACTCACCAATAAGAAATGTGGAAGTATCCTTAACGTAAATGTAAAGTCTGTTCAATATAATGGAAAAGGGAGAAGTCATTATAAGCTATTATTCGATTTCCTTCCAAAAGTTTCCAAAACCGTCTGTTAGGTCAAGGGTTAAAGACTCATTAATTCTCTGATTGAAATCATGTACAACCTGTAACATTAGACCTATTGATACGGTCTTATTCTAGTATTGCACTTTCTACAAATACGACAACGTACATCGCACCACGAACGAGTATTTATAAACGACCGCCAGTCGATCTCGGAAAACCTTCTTTGAAAATACAAACAGCATGTTTAAAACTGATATTTTCCAAAACCTGCGTGAGCTCAGATACCACTACTGCCGCCGTGATATGACTGAACTCATTGTTTACAGCGACTGTTAAATCCTATCAATCATTTAAATGAGACCATACGGACAAGAAGACATTACGCCACATAGTAATATGGCGGACCCTTCGCAAATACTTGGAATCGTACTTGCAGAGAACTTCCGAGTCGGAACTATCTTCTCTTTCACGTGCACGAAGACAATAAGTTTAACGACATCTATTACATATGCTGCGATTAGTACTGGTTTAATAGATGATTGGTGAAATGAATTACAACACTATGTTCTTAGGTAGCGACGACTGCAAATGGAGTTC
This sequence comes from Serripes groenlandicus, assembly GCA_031761405.1. Lineage (NCBI taxonomy): Eukaryota > Metazoa > Mollusca > Bivalvia > Cardiida > Cardiidae > Serripes > Serripes groenlandicus. The sequence goes on along the minus strand of JASEVX010000010.1, from coordinate 43,620,217 downwards.
TCGGTGCAGTTGCATTATACGCAGAATTGCGATATTCAACTATGTCGATGAATTACTTCATTAGTGGCCCTGATGTGTCCTCTGTCGCTCAACTTATATATACGGGATATTTGATATGTGATTCATTCCATTGTATGTAGGCCTACAGGAATTATTTTTATAATTTTCCATAATATGAACGATAGTCTTTTGTCTATCACGATTCCTCATTATATTACAACAGGTAAGATTTTTTGTAGGCTGACTTTCTCTATCTATTATACGTGACTTTTGTCATGTGCCCGAAACCATTATCATGTAAATACCTTTCCTCTCACTGTCCAAATCCGTTATCTTGTACCGGCAATTAATGTGTAACACGATATAATTATATTATACAGGGACTTTAGTCCGTGGCTTATCCGAGATTTGCCTGAGACCGATTTCAAGTTATATATACTAGGATTTCGTCTGTATATTCTAGTACGGTACGGATCCTTCCTTGTAGTACCTGAAATTTCAACTAAGATACATGGCCATTACATCATACTGAAGGGAAATTTGTACCAATGCCAGAAATTCAGAAGTTTATTGTCTTTTGGCAACTCAGCTCGAACCTAACACTACATCTGTAGAGTAAATATACCTCCTACAATACTTCCAGATCAGAGGTTATTACTCTAATAATCGTTCATATAAAAATGCTCCGAATTCCGTGTTACCTATATTAACCTTTCCAAACAATCGCAGATAATTATGACGCATATATAGTACGAGTCTTTTTCACAAAACTTGCGGCAGTTATAGCTTTTCCTTACAATACACATGTCAAATCGTCTACTGAAGCCATCTGACAGCTTACGTGACATTCAACATATCTATTAGGCATGCAAAAATCTTAACGACCATAATTCATTCGACATATCTTGTTGAAACTAGTAACAATACCCGTCTTTATTTGTATTTACCCCGAAATAAAAATTTCGGCTCTAAACCGCAACAAAACCTTCACATACTTTTGTATTAATAGCCGTTTAAATTTCTTAATCAGATCGGTGCGAAGCGGGCTGTCCACCAGCAGTTCGTACTCAGCCCAACAATTCATTCCGACGTTTGGCCAACAACCATACTTCGATACGCCGACACTCGTCTTCCATCAATAAGGTACACAGTACATGTGGACAGATACATGCTGGTAACGCAGTCCAATTGCTTGCGAAAAGACTGTAGTGTAGAAGTTACCTGCAAAACTCGTTATTGACTACACATATCTCGTTTGTACAAAAAACGTTCAACTAATATCGCTTCAAAAGCCATTTACACTGCGTCTACAGTGAGGAAAGGGTTAAACACAATCGTGAGAACCGTCTGTCGAATCTACTTTTACAGTGCAGATTCAAGCTCACAGCAATTTGCAGACTTCTCATATTGACTTTTTGCTACTCAACTGTAGCACAGTGCATATGTCGCTGTACTATTACCACGATAGAAATTTTCATGGATCGCATCCTGAAGATACACGTGACGCTTTACTAAAACCAAAACTAACCTGTGACAACAAACGGACCTTTCTAAAACATCTAGGCAAAAGTATGGAAACTTCCTTGATAAAGATAGCCTATCAATTAATGAATGGAGTTGAAACTTAGTGCGCACAAACGGAGAAGCCTTTCCGATATGGACATTTTCTCGCTTTTGACACCTAGTATGAAAAGTTGCAAGATTCAAATGCCTCCAAATGGGTTACATTTGTGAGAATGGATGTGAAATATCTAGGAACGTCTCTGAGACTCTCGACTCGACAAGTGCAGATCAGATACAGATATATAGGTGCGACTAAAGTCTGAACATGGATGTGAAGTTTTCTGGAACATCTCTGTAGCTTAAGACTTGACCAGACGTGCAGATCTAGATACAGAATACAGACTCTATACAATATGTCTACCATGTGTGATAATGGATGTGAAGCTTCTCTTGAAACCGTCTCATGACTCTAGATACGACCTAGTGCCTTCCCAGCTACCAGACCTAAGATGCTTCTACATGTGTGAACATGGATGTGAAGTCTACTAGGAACCGTCTGTGACTCTAGATCAACTCAGTGCAGATACACGATTACAGATATATAGATGTGTCTAATTGGTGACAATGGCATGTGACAGTCTTCATGCACCGTCTCATGACCATAGATCGACTAGCTGCAGATCCAGATATATAAATATGTCATACCAATGTGCACTGGATGTGAAGTTTCTAGGAACCGTCTTTGACTCTAGATCGACTAGTACAGATCAGATACAGACCTATAGATGCGTCTACTATGTGTGACATGGATGTAAGTTTCTTGGCAACGTCTATGACTCTAGATCGGACTAGTGCAGATCCCAGCATACTATACATCATGTTACATGTGTGAAATGGATGTGAAGTTTCTTGGAAACAACCGTCTATGACTCTAGATCGACTAGTGCAGATCCAGATACAGACTATATCATATGTGTGTATCATGTGTGAACTGGATGTGAGTTTCTTGAACCCGTCTGTGACTCTAGATCGACTAGTACCAGATCCAGAAACAGATATAATATGTGTATACATGTGTGAAATGGATGTGACGTTTCTAGGCAACAGTCTGCTGCATCTAGATCGACTAGTGCAGATCCACGATACAGATATAGATGCGTCTACATGTGTGAAATGGATGTGAATTTTCTTGGCACCGTCTTTGACTCTAGATCGACTAGTGCAGATCAGATACAGATATATAGATGCGATCAACCAATGTGTGAATGGATGTGAAGTTTCTTGGAAAACGTCCTGTGACTCTAGATCAACTAGTGCAGATACAGATACAGATATATAGATGCGTTCTACATGTGTGAAATGGATGTGAAGTTTCTCTGGAACGTCTGAGGGACTCTAAGATACAACTAGTGCAGATACCAGACATATATATGTGTTAAATGTGTGAAATGGATGTGACGTTTCTTAGAACGTCTGTGACTCTAGATCGACCCGTGCAGACTACCAGATACAGATATAAGATATTCTACATGTGTGACAAATGAATGTGAAGTTTCTTGGAACCGTCTGTGACTCTAGATCACACTCAGTACAGATCCAGATACAGATATCTAGATGTGTTCTACATGTGTGAAATGGATGATGAAGTTTCCTTGGACACGTCTGTGACTTACCTAGCCTAGACACGATCAGAACACGACTACTGATATCTAATAGATGAGTTACATGTGTGAATGATGTGAAGTTTCTTGGAACCGTCTGTGAAATAGATCAGCTAGTGCAGATCCAGATAATCACAAGTAGAAGTGTCTAAATGTGTGAAATGACATGTGAAGTTTCTTGGAACCGTCATGTGACTCTAGATAGACCCAGTGCAGATCAGATACAGATCTCAGATACTATAGATGCTGTTCAACTGCTGTGAACTGGACTGTGAAGTTTCTTAGAACCGTCCTGTGACTCTAGATCGACTAGAGCAGATCCAGATACAGATATATAGATGCCATCTACATGTGTGAATGGATGTGAAGTTTCTTGAACCGTCCTGCTGACTCTAGATCAACTAGTACAGATCCAGATACAGACTATATAGATGTGTCTACATGTGTGAACAATGGACTGTGAAGTTTCTTGGAACGTCTGTGACTCTAGATCGACTAGTGCAGATCCAGATACGACATACAGATGCGTCTACAGTGTGAACTGAATGTGAAGTCTTCTTGGACCCGTCCTGTGTCTCTAGATCGACCAATACAGATACAGATAAGATATCTAGATGTGTCTACCTGTGTGAAATGATATGAAGTTTCTTGGAACCGTCTGTGTTACTAGATCGACTAGTGCAGATCCAGATACAGCTTTATAGATGTATCTACATGTGTGAAATGGATGTGACGTTTCTTGGAACGTCTGTGACTCTAGATCAACAACTGCAGATCACGATACAGATTTAACTATATGCGGTATCTAAAATAGTTCTGAGTTCCACTGGTCGACAGTGCTGTGTGTGCAGGTCTAGTTTTGCTTTACCAACCTGTACACGGACAAGTACAGTGAAGAATTAAGCTTTACAAAAGCCCCCAAAGAATAAAAAGCACAATAACCAATGATATGTTCCACAACATCAGAGAAAAACCTGTTTTAAAACACAATTCAACATGAAAGGGGTTACAAATGGAAATTAGTGCGCGACGGCACTGTAGTGGCGATCGTGTAGAAAATCCTGCAAAGTACAAG